>JAPEVW010000086.1:670000-734276 GCA_027921565.1 Artemia sinica
TTACCAAGGAAAAAACTAATAATTATCTAGTTCAACATTGTAATAATGGTACTTGCTCAGTATCTAATCTAACTATTACAATTTTATAGAAAATCTGGACCTAGAAAACTTTACTAAAGAAGAAAAAAATAATAAATTACGCAGACAAGAAGAATATTGGATCCATGCTCTGGGTACCGCGTATCCTTTTGGGCTAAATGATCGAGTTGCGAAATACGGAGACATGTCGAATGTAGTTGCTAATTGTATCAATGGGTTAACTGAGCACCCTTCTTTTTAAACGCCTCACTAAACGTAAAAAACCGATCAAAAGGACATAGGAAAAAAAAAAAAAGAACTAAATTTGGATTTAAATGCATTTTTAATCGATTTAGGTCACATATTTGAGACTAATGGAATGACTAGTTAATAAAATCTTTAAATAAGTTATTAAGGAATAATTTAATAAAAGTATTCTGGATTGCAAAAAGTAGTACAACATGTAACTCAAAAAAACAAATTAATTTATGATGCAGTTTGCATTTTAGCTAAATCAAAATTTATTTCAAAATAAATAAATCTGAAAAAATTGTAAATAAGGATAATAGATTATATTTGTCTATTAATTTTTGTTCTAAACAAATAGAAGATATTAATTTGCCAAGAATCTTAAACCAGCGGAGAGTAAAGAATGCCCTTCCATGTAATTGGTGTATAATGGTAGTCCAATTTTCACATATAAATTTTCAAAAACAATTGGTCAAATGATTTTTAAATATAATTCAAAACTTAAAAAACTGGACAGGGGGAGTAATTGGAAACCGGTTTGTAATTGTGAGCAATTTTTACCGTATGTGGATCAAACTTATGAGCATATTGTAACGGGGGATTTGTCCATTATAAAGCATCGTGATCTTCAAAATATAATGAAAATGGGTGCTAAGTTCCGTCTTTCTTACCGCATAAGGCCAGCAGATATTCTTAGGGGATTAAAGAATGATTTAAACTTATTTATTGATAATTGGTTTGCAAGAAGGAGAAAATTACTAAAGATAGATTTCAGAATTGGATAAATTTGATTTTGACTAGTGTAAGAAATAGCATGTATAGAATTAATCCAACAGATTCTGTGAAAAATTCAATATTTTTTAATGCCAATATGAAACAAGCAATTGCTAATATACAGAATGAATTTATAATTGTACCAGTTGATAAAGCTAGCAATAATTTTGCCATAATTTGTCAGAAACTCTATTGTGATATTTTATCAGAAGAGTTACAAACAACAAATACATACGAAAAGGCCCATATGGAGGAGAATAGCTTAATTGAAAAATATAGAAGAAAGAATTTTGAAAATTTCAATATTAAAATAAAATGATAATGATAAACAGTTTCCTTTTCTTATATTGGACAATAAAATTTCATAAAAATCCACCAAAACCACGTTTTATTGCTGGGGCAGCAAGGTGTCCAACCAGGATTGCGGCTACTGATCTATCTTTAATTTTAGGAGAAATTAGAAATAAATTTAAAGCACATATTGCTCCGGAATTAAAAAATTTTTCTAACTTTAACCCATATTGGAGTGTTAATAACTCGTTACAAGTGATAGGTTCTTTGGCGAATGTTTCAGCTAAAAGAGTCGATCATTTGATTTTACTACTTTGTATACAAATTTGTCACTAAATTTAGTATTCGAAAAATTGAAAATGGTGATAAAGAAATCTTTTCTTTTGTCTAATATCGGATTTTTGAAAATTGATACTTTTAATAAAAAAGCCCGATGGACGAATTTCTTTAGAAGTACTATTAATTCAAGATGTTATAACTTGGATATGGTATGCGATTTATTGGAATTTGTTCTATTTAATACATTTATAAGATTTAATGGGAATTTATATAAACAAACTGTAGGTATTCCTATGGGTGGGAATGCGAGTCCATTCATAGCAGACCTGTTTTTAAGTCAATTAGAATATGAATATATGATAAATAAAAATAGCCAAAGCAATGTAAAATATAACCTTTCAAATAATAAAAGATATCTGGACGATCTCTTGGTAATAAATTGTGCAGAGTTATTGAGATTTCAAAAAATATTTATCCACAAGAGTTAATTCTTGAGCCTAGCTATGGGATGGGACACTCCGACTATTTCTTAGATTTAAATATTAATATTTCAAATAATAATAAATTAGTTTTAAATTATATAATAAAACAGATTATTTTAAATTTGAAGTAATTAATTTTCCATTTCTTGAAAGTAATATACATTCAAATATTACTTATTCGGCTTATTATTCCCAATTATTTAGGTATGCAAAAATATGCAGTAATTACACAGATTTTAAAAATAGATGTAAAAAGCTGAGCGAAAAACTGATCTTAAGAGGTTTTTCTGCCAAAAAATTTAGTTTCATGTATCATGAACTTTTAAGTAAATAATGCAAAAAATTATAAAGAAATACTGAATGATATTTTAATATAATATTTCTCTTGCGCTTTTCTTTTTTGGAAGTTTGAGTTTGTAATGGTTTTCAAACAAGCTTGAGGATCTTTAAATTGGTAATTGGTTCCAGATACCAATAAAAGATACATCTGGACATGTCTTCATTTGTTCCATAATGGTCTCTTTCAGTGACCTCTGGGATTTTATTATGGAAACATTGAAACACTTTTGTATGTAATTTTTATAATAGCTTGACTAGTATGCATGTATTTCACAAGTTTTACCTGACATAGGGTTACCATATAGATCTTATGGTAGAGGCTCCACCGTGCCGGGTAAAGAATGTAAAGCCTCGAAACCCGTTAAGGCAGGTGGTATTTCTTCTGATGAGCCCTAAATGGAAGGTTCTACTTGGAAATATTTTGCTAGATTTCAGGTGCTTTTGCTGCTAAATTTACAACGACTTAATTTATTGATGACGACTTTGCATGGATTTGGACTTTTCTTTGGACTTTCTCTTAGTGATGAATGAAAAATTTAAAGAAGTAGATATTCACCATTGGAATGTAAACTACAATTTACATAAGTACTCAACTAACCGATGGTATGCAACAGTGAAATTCATTAACAAGCAAGATTGGTATGAACGAACAATAATGGAATATTCTAGCACTGGAGTTAGTCTAAATTTTGTCCAGAGCGAAATTGCTACAGTGTGTGATTTTATGGATATTAAAGTTGAATTTGTGAAGGGAGATGTTACCACTGATAAGTTACTGTTGAAGAAGAAGTGTAAGGAGGATATCCGGCTTATAAATTTGGAAGACTTCGAATGTCCTAAGTATCCTAATAAAATACATAATCCAGCGAACGAAGTCAGATTTTTTTCGCAATGGATGATGAATAACAAAATACATATTAATGGAAAGGTATCCATTAGAAACTCCAGAAAGAATATAATTAGTTTAGATTCTAGTCGATGGATGGAATATTAGTGATGTGGAAACCTTCGATTGATTTTTTTTTCCATGTTCAATGATATTAACAACATATAATGTTCTATGTTACGTCATTAAGTTAAAAATATTTCTATACATTATGATATTTTGATTCTTTAATTTTAAGAGCTTTTTTCATGTTAATGGAACATTATTTTTTCTTCGTTAGTAACATTAATATATACTTTTTTTCGCTCTCTAGCTTTATACCATATATCAGTTATTAGGTTGCAGTATTCTTTGGACAGTGACATTTCCAGATCAATACTAGTTCATATTCCATGAATCATGAAGACACAGGACACTTAAAATCTAAGAAATGATCTAAAACAAAGATTAAGAGAAAAAAAAATTGTTGTAAATATAAATTAAAATTTGTCCCTCTTTCATAATTTTCTTTCTTCTGTCCTGAATTTCCCCATTTTTTTTTGTTTCGTAGAAGTAAAACCAAATTTTTTATAAATTCTAAATTTTTCCATAGTAGAGAAAAAAAAAGTTTCTTAATTTTTCCACGGAAGTGGAAAAATCTCAACTTCTATACTGAATCTTGATCTAAAACAAAGATTAACAGGAAAAAAAAAAAGTTTTTTGTGAATATAAAATGAAAATTTGTCCCTCTTCCATAATTTTCTTACTTCTGTTCTGAATTTTCCCATTTTTTTTTTCATAGAAGTAAAACAAAATTTTCTTAATTTCTAAATTTTTCCATAGTAGAGAAAAAAAGGTTCTTTCCAATTCTTAATTTTTCCACGTAAGCGGAAAAGTTTCAACTTCTATTCTGAATCTTACTGTAGATTATATTTTATCTGTATGTCGAAACTGTTACCTGGGTAAAAACAATTGTAAATATAAAAATGAAAATTTGCCCATTCTTCCATAATTTCTTACTTCTGTTCGGAATTTCACCCTTTTTTGGTTTCTTAGATGTAAAACAAAATGTTCTTAAATTCTAAATTTTTCCATAGTAGAGAAAAAAAAGGGTTCTCTCTCCAACTCTTAATTTTTCCACAAAAGAGGAAAAATCTCAACTTCTATTCTGAATCGTTCCATAGGCTATATATTTTATCTACACGTCGAAACTGTTACCTGTGTAAAAACAATATAGTAATAGACAATGAAATTGCAGAAAAAATAAAAATGTTATAATCTTTCAGTGCCATATTCTCTTTGATCTTAACAGCAAATACGTCTTTTATTTTTAAAGATGCAGACACATTTCCAGTCAAAACGATTGCAAAACTTGAAACCATTGGCAAAATGGTTAAAGCCGTTGGCAAAACGATCAAATGCGCAACAAATTCTATCATCAAAGTAGTGATCACCGCGGTTGAAGCTGTAGTAGAACCAATTGTAAATCTGTTCACCGGTGCTTTCAATACTGTCAAGAACACTTTTCACCGGTTTTATGAGTTTGTTCCATTATAAAAAAATTTAATTCTGCTATAACAATTTTTAATGCATTGCATAAAGTAAAGCATTGCATATATATTAAATACGTAACCTAACCTAACCTAGGTTAGGTTACGTATTTAATACATGCAATCTTTACCCTGAAAACTTCCTCCTTGGAAATATCCTCCAAAGTAACCCCCCGATATTGTACATTGTCTAGGTTGTACAGATACAGAATTGCACAAAAATGACCTATGCGGTGCCCTGTTACAAATTTGTTAACCAAATGAAACAGAAGAAAAAATTACGGGAGGCCATCCCAGAATATAAATTTGGAAAAAACTGCAAATATGATAAAACTCAAGCCGAAGAATGAAAATTGTACGTTCTGACGCTATATAAATTTCAGAATACTGAGTCTTTCGCCAGATCTTCGAGTTGTCTCCCCTAGTTGCTACCAACACTGACTCGAACTAGAAAGTTTTCTTTCCATTCGACACTGGCCATTCATAATGTGCCTATTATTTGTGTTTTTATGCAAATTTACTTAGAGTTTAGCCATAGGAGTTTAGGAGTATAAGTTTAGAGTTTAGGTGAAGGAGTAAAAAATAATGAATAATTAAATAATATGTTAGGTGGAACAAAATACATCACAGGTATATGCGTATATATGCAGTATTTGCAAATTACATTGTACCTGGTGAGCAAACATACTTTTAGGTAAATATACAAGAAATACTGAATGATATTTTAATATAATTTCTCGTTCACTTTTCTTTTTTGGAATTTTGAATTTGAACATTGTTTTCAAACCAGCTTGAAGCACTTTAAATCTGTAATTGGCTCCAGATACAAAAAAAAAACACTAAACATAAAACACTTTGTTTTATAACTCACGTCCGGACCAGTCTTTATTTGTTCCAGAATTGCCTTTGCTTTCATTGACCTATGGGATTTCACTAAGGAAGGAACCAAACTCATTTTGTATGTATTTTTTTAATAGTTTTACTAGTATGCATGTATTTCATAAGTTTTACCTAACGTAGGGATATCGTAATTACGGTAGAGGCTCCACTGTGCCGGGTAAAGAAAGTAAAGCCTCGAAACCCGTTAAGGCAGGTGGTATTTCTTCTGATGAGCCCTAATGAAAGGTACTACTTGGAAACATTTTGCTAGATTTAAGGTGCTTTTGCTTGTAAATTTACAATGACTTACATTTGTTCATGACGACTTTGCATGGATTTGGATATTTAGATTTGGTTGATGGTTCGGTTACACTGTTTGGTCCTAGAAAATTGGATAGATGAGTAAGGTTGAAACCTCGTTCAAGTGCACATTTATCTCAATTACTGGATTAGGATGACAGTCCTTTTCTTCTTCTTCTCTTTTTTTTCTCGCCAAGTAATTACCTCTAAAACAATTATAATAATTTACTCTTTTAGATAATGCCGTTTCCACATTGTTTCCAGAAGGAATCCATTGTCTAGGTTGTGCAGATACAGAATTGCACAGAAATGGCCAATGTGGTGCCTGTTACAAATTTGTGAGCCGAATGAAACTGAAGAAAAAAATACCAGGAGGCCATCCCAGAATGTAAAATTGGAAAATACTGCAAATATTGATAAATCTAAGCCGAAGAATTGAAATTGTACGTTCTGCCGGTATATAAATTTCAGAATACTCAGGCTCGTGCGAGATCTTCCAGTTGTCTCCCCCCAGTTGCTGCCAACATTGACTCAAACTAGAAAGTTTTCTTTCCATTCGAGACTGGCCATTCATAATGTGCCCATTATTTCTGTTTTTATGCAAATTTTACTTAGAGTTTAACCATAGGAGTTTAGGTGTGTAAGTTTAAAGTTTAGGTATAAGAGTAAGGAATAATGAATAATTAAATAATATGTTAGGTGGAACAATATAAATCATAGATGTATGCTTATATATACAGTATGTACAAAGCCCCTCTTTTTACATTCTGTTTCCTTAATTTTATAGCTTTGTCCTTCCCATGTGATCACATGCTATAGTGTCAATCAATTAATTTGTATTTTCAATTATATTATATTTTTTTATAATTATAATTTTCATTCAATTATAATTTTTTCTTGCCATTAGGCAAAGAAACAACCCTCGTTTGATTAAGGATAAAGGGATAAGCCAAATATGAATAAAAGTAGTTACGATCCAAAGGTGAAAAGATTAGTGAAGGAATTTGAACGAATTGCAAATTTTGAAGCTACAAGATCAAACCACCGACGATGGAAAAATTCAAATACCTTAGATTCTGACTCGGCCCCATTTGAAAAAGTACCTGTGCAAATTCGCAAACAACCAAATTGTACCTGACAATTTGCAAAAGGTACAAAATACCGAAAAGAAGGGCCATACACTGGCGCGAGAATAGTTGAAATATTAAAAAAAGATGGCATCACTTTTAAACCTCCAAGTACAAATCTCCGGCGAAGGGGGAATTCAACTACTCTACATTCAGACCTCTAAGTTTTGTTTTCGGTATTAAAATTATTTATTTGTTAAGCCAGTGTTCAAAAATATTTATTACATAGGCTAGTTTTGAAATTTTATGCAGGTTAAAGATATTTTTTGCCTTAAATTTGGATGTAAAAGAGAAAAAATGTCTTTTCCAATTCTATTTTGGCAAAGAAAAATGATAACAAATTCAGTTCCTGAGTTTAAAAATTTTTGTTGGAGGTAATGGTGCTCGTCCGAAGTCTGCTCCCATGCATTCATGGCGCATGCAGAGATGACTTCAGGTACCTCTGGATATCCGGCTAGCCACCGGAGAACTAAATACACCTAGGGACAGTTGGGCTAGCAACCCTCCTCCTGAAATTAATTGCTACGAAAAGAAATGGATATACAGCCTCGGATGCCCCATCGCTTAGAGAGGGGGGTGCACCCCTCCACCATCAATTGATGGGGGAGGGGGGGGGTGGAAGGATTTCTCTTACAAAACAGAATCTAAATAAACTTTCGAGGCTTGTCCTTTTGTAACAAGAAATAAAGTTTGCCTGTCCATTCATCTACATACAAAGCATAGATTTATTTTACGAGAGGGGGCTCATTTTCCTAATCTAAACTAGGAAGCTATAGGGTAGCCTAGGCTAGTCATCAAAGGTAGAAACATTTGGGGGCTTGCCGTTTCGTTTCAGAAGAAAAAGAGGTTAAAAACAATGAATAAACATGTTTTCATTCTTGCTAAATGTTATTTTACTGAAAACATTGCTTCATGACTCTAAAATTAGGCATTTTATTTCTTGTCGGTTTTTGGACCTCAGCCAACAGCCATACACGTTGAAAGTACCCAGTCTCGTCAGATCTTGGGAATAACACAACGTCGGGCCCGGTCAGTACTTGTGTGTGACACCTGGAATACCGGGTGCTGTTTGCACTTTTTAATTATTGTGATTTTTTTTCTCTTTTTCCAAGTAAAATAACATTCCAAAATAAACTCGTTTTCTTATTCTAATAGCACCAAGCTGATTATAACTTTAATAAGAAAAAAAAGAACCTTAGCCCCACGATTTGAAGACACTGCTCGACCCATTCGGCTATGACCAGGTATTTTTAAGCTTATTATTGTTACCACTTTATTAATAAGCTTGAACCTTACGAGCCAGCCGTCACAATTAGTCCTGAAGATGGTGTTTTTTAGACGGTAATAATGCTATAGTTCAAAAGTAAATATTGTCGAATTTGTTTTAGGCATAAACAGCAGCTGCATTATAGTTGAAAGTGAAAATTAGAAAGTCGAATTTAAAATCAATATCATTGTAACTTTCTGAACAGAAAGTTTCGAGCGTCGAGCATTTGCTTTGATAGCCCTGAAAAGGGCTGCTTGGTAGTATAGGATAACCTATTATGAAATTACTTTTTGCTGCTTTCTTGGCTACTGGCTTTTTAGATGCCACTTGCTTGGCGGGAGCCTTTTGATAGACGACACCTTCTTGGGTGTCGATTTCTTTTATGATACGGCTTTTTTGGCAACAGTGGGTTTCTTGGAAACCTTTACAGGTTTCTTGCTACCAGCCATAGGCATGGGAACCTTTTGGCTCAAGTTGACTTTTTAACTGTAGTAGGTTTAGCTGTTTTCTTGACTGCTTTCTTAGCGGTGGGCTTGGCCGGCTTTGCAGACATGGATTTTTCGGCCTTGGAAGGCTCTGCAAGCTTGAAAGAACCAGTTACGCCAGAACATTTTAAATTTATAACAATTCCATTTGCAAGGCAACGCTTCAAAGCTTGCTTAAGATGCATATTCACAAACTTTTGCATCATTGCCAACTTGGAAAATTGGCCATTATGTATTTGAGAATGGCCTGACGGCTAGATCCACCGCGTTCTTTCTGGTCAGCAATGGATTTGGTGATCATTTCCGAGTATTTTGGGTGGTTTGCTGGTGCCTTGGCTTTTCTATCCCCTTTAGGTTTTGCAGCCTTTGCCGGTTTTGGAGCCTTTGCTTTCTTTTCCTTCTTGGCTGGTGAAACCATGCTCTGGGATTCTACAGATATTGGTGCCACTTCAGCTTCAACTTCAGACATTTCAAATTCCTCTCAAATTCTATTCTCTCTATCACTAACGTGAGTAATTCTCGAATGCATGATTATTTCAAAGTTTTACAATTGTACTTGAGAAACCCGCCGAAACCGGGTTAACATTTCTCTCTGCGCGTGAGCTAAGGAATTTGGGCAGCATTTGTGTTTAGTTTGGAAAAACTTTATTCTAATTTTTCATTAGGAGGTTGGATTTTGAGGAATAAAACCTATATTAGAGGATAGACAGGTCATTGTTCTATGCGTACATATTTTTTTCATTGCTTGATCCATGATAATTTACCAGCAAATGAGCAGAGAATAGTGGAAATCCGTCAAAACACGCGTTCAATCCTAAAAAACGTCTTTTTACTAGGAATTTTACATCCTCAACGTACACTTTTATTTTTTACTAGTGAAATTCAGTACAAGTGCTTTCACAAAATGTAAGATAGATGCATATGCGTTTGCAAATTCGTATTAAAATTAATTCTAAAAGTCAAACTAAAAACACAGAAGCTAAAGCAATAAGGAACGAGACCAAATTTGAAGCTTGTGTGTTAAATTTGTATTTTAATGAAAATAAATTTATTTTCCTTCTAGTTTTACATTTACAAAACAAAAATAGTGTTTTAAGGATTTGCGAGATGCGTATGATAGGGGAAACGGTTGCAAAATGGAAGTAAACTTCTTTTATTTGTTTCGATCACATTATATAAAAACAAGGTTCAATATTCATACCACTTGAAATAGAATTATTTGAAACCTGAGAAATATCCTTTTTACAGCATATTTTTGAGGTTTACAATGGCTAAATTACCTTAATTTAACTGAAATCCGTGGAACCTAAAAATGAAAAATGAACTTTTTGTTACCCTCTTCCATTTTTGGAACGGGATGAACATAAGAGCGGATTTATTTTTTCGACTTTAGTAATTTTTCTCTTCCTTTAAGAATTATTTTACGTTTAATCTTAAATTGTCATGTAGAGATGTAGATAAATATTTTTTAATGTTTCTAGATTCTTTCGTAATGTCAAAAAAGAAAGGGTCAACACTCAATCGCGTTTTTCTCGGAATGACTTTGAGAAGTAAAAATTTTGCTCTCAGGTCACGATATGTTGCTGAACTGTACTTTCGGCAGAATATTTCCCCCTAAACTTCACTATTATCATTTATAGATCGTCTTACAATTGGTTTGGTCTTTAGGAAAAACCAAGAATAAGGACTGATAGCCCGGGCTTCGTTCTATTGACGTTACCGAATGAACTGAAGAGGAGATGAGCAAAGGAGGTGAATGAGGATAGTAAGAATATTTACGAAGAGTTAGCAAACATTGATAAGAAAAGATAAAAAGAGGTATGTCATTATTCAATATTTTAAGACAGGCTGTTACCCTTGTGAGCATCCCAGCACTGGGTTATTGACACAAACGGAGCAAATTTAGATCTCTCAGTACTATAATTGTTAATGTAGGTACTCTTTTTTGTCGAGTGTTATAATTATGTAAATCTTGTGATTGGGAGAACAACCTTTACAACCAGCTGACGTTGGTTTTTTTGGCCCCTTGAAAAGGGCATGGAAACACCATATTAGTAAATATAAGCTTGGTATTTGTGACGAAAATGGGATTGCACTATTAGAAAGAGTCGATGACCGTCCAAGAGAAAAAAAAAACTATTTTTGCGGCTCATCTACCAAGAAAAATAAAAAAATAATGAAAGAAAGTACTTTCAAAAGTGTGTTTCGTGCAATTGGGCTCTTTCTATTTTTGCAGACAATAGTAATCTTATAAAATGCGTTGAAAGGGATCTGTTTCTACAGATAATGCACCCTCAACTTCACCCCCATTAATTGCGACCCCCGATCTTATTCCTGTCCCATCAAATTTGGGGTCGAATCTTTCCGGATTATCTTTCACGGGTTCATTTTTAAGTAATATTGAACCCCTCGAATCATTTACTCCCATTCCAACTGCATCCAAAGCATCCTTTTCCACCTCCCATAACTTCTACAGCAACAAAGTCCTCTCCCTGTAGAAAACCCTCCTTCATCGATGAATTTTTTTTTTCTTTATGTTATGGATCATATTAACCCCAATGACCTCAATGAGTTTTTTGAGACAGAGGAATTCTATAAGACGGGAGGGGGATAGAAAGCAGACACTACTTTTTTAAGTGTGGCGAGATGCATATAATTCTTTTCATGACACCAGTTCTATGGTCACTGCTTTGCCAATCATTGAAGCCCACACCGCAGAGAATAGCTGGTCCAACGGAAAAGTTTTTATCAGGTATAAGTTGTAGAGGCCAGTGAAAACGGAAGGCCTTCCCAGAAAAAAAGTTGTCCACCGGACTCCTGTTTGACATCTCCTTGTATGCGGTGGTTGCAAGAAAACCACGAGAAAGAAGCGGGCAAAGTCTAACAGTGAAGATGACCAGTGGCTTTGCATTTATTGTAAAGAAATATATGGTTAAGGTCCAAAACGAAGTTTTTGGGTATCTAGCAGCAATCTTAAATTTGATAAACAAATGCATTATTGTTGCATACCCAAGACACTCTCCGATAAATACCCGAAACAATTTATTAAATTTGTAAGGGCATTGCTGAGCCCCTTGTTTTAATAGTCACAATCCTCCAAATTCAACCCAAATCCCAACCAATAGCTAAAGCTTTATTACTCCATTATTTTTCCTTTATTTCTCAAAATTTTTTGCATTTTAAGATGATTGTTTACTGGCTTTGTCTGGCGGTTTTCTTTTTCTCTCTTTTTATACTGAATATTGCACACAAGCAAACCCAGAGGAAAGGGGATCCCTCCTCTGTGCCTTTTTAATATTTTTCACTTTTTCAAAATAAAATTGTCCATTTGGTCAATCATTTGCGCCCTTGTCACATTGTCCTAGCATGGAGCTGTTTAATTTTATTTCAAAGGACTTTTTGCCCAAGTGTTTTTTATCAAAAAAAGAAAAAAAGACTGGCAAAAGTTTTCTTTGCTGGTTTTGCCTACTAGACACCTTACTTTGGCTACGATCTTACAGCTTCCTGCACCTCATTTTGATTTTTATATTTAGCAGAGTATTTACATGTTACAATTAATACAAAATTTTATAATATATTTGATTAAAAACTGGGGCAAAGAAAGAATCTGGACATTTCCAACAATCCTCAGATCATTTGTAAATTTATTTTCTTTTTGTCAGTAAATTTTCCATTCTATTTTCGTCATGAATTTCCTATCATTTTCCTATATTTCCATTTTCCTATCAGAGAAGTTTGGATTTATTTTTACACAAATAGATTTACAATTAACATCAACTTAAAAAATTTACATCAACAGAATATATTATGGCGATACTACTTACGGAAACTGAAGAATTTTAATCCACAGAATCGGAAACTACCACAAATATTGTCCCCGACCTAACTGAACTCAATAAAGAAACGTCACAACTGCTATCACAATAACTCACCGAGAACCAGTGAAATTTACGGGCCAGTGAGTTGATACGGACCACCTTTGCAACAATAACAAAAACGTCATCCTTTTGAAAATCCTTACAAAACGAAAACAAAATCCCAATAGTTGATACAGCTTTTGGCATTGATGCTAGTAAAAGAGGAAAAAAGATCCTTCCTTGGCGAATACTTTCACACAGAGTGTCGGCCAATACATAATAGAAAATCATGCGCACGCTAGCCATGGCCAATGAGCCAGGAAAGAACGATTTCGAACCCTTACCAAAACTAAGTGAGAAAAACACCCAAAATATGGAAGCCCAAAAGTAACAAATTTTCAAGGAATTAACTTGTCGTACACAATCCCAAACATCGATGATGAAGAATTAAGAGCCTCTATTTGGAAAAAAAAATCAAGAAAGTAAGAGGTGCAATACCCCTTACAAAAAATCAGAGGCATTAGACTCCCAGGTGCCTTTATTATTACAAGTGAAGGCCAAAGATTAACGAATGTGGAAAGTCAATACGGAGTATTTTCAGCAAACTTCTGGTGGAATTCTTTAATGACTATATGTTTAGTCTTCTTGATTTCCTTAACCATAATAGGAAGAGAATCCTATGTACAGCGAGGGAAGGAAAGGGAATTGGGAAGGTTTAATCTATATGGTGCCTGGGGCCAAATAGTGTGGCACTTTTGTACCTAAGGAAAGAACACTTGTAAGAGAACCCTGACGGTTTTGTAAACCGCCAAAGACGGCAAGCCGAAATCCCACCATGTTTCGCTAATAGAGGTTTTTCAAGACATTAGAGATTCAATAGGACTAGTTAACAAAAGGACAAAACCCCAATGATGAGCACATCATTGAACAACGGGAAGTGGGATACGTAGCTAATGAAATAAATAACACGTAGAAAAAATACAAAATCCTTTCCCTTAAATTTGAAAAGCCTAATTTTGCTTGTTATCGGAATATCCACTTTCATAGCATAACTAAAACAAGATAACAACGTCACAAATAGTGTATCGACTAGCAGAGTTAAAGAATTTAACACACAAGTATTTGTCCAATAAGAGAGTCATACTTACTCCCACCATTGACCCGTACCATTTAAACATTTTTGCCTCTCAATTACTTGGACTATCTGCCTTGTCTTTTTTCTAGAATTAGGCATGCCTTGATGCCTTCTGGAAAGTATTTGATTTTCAATTCAAAATCAACGATCTCAGTCGAGGCCTTCGGCCTTAACCTCGTCTTTACTTTAGGGGACTGCAGTAAAGTAAATTTACCTCACAATTAAATAAAGATGTCTCGCTTACGTAGATGAAAAAAAGTACTTTCTAAGTAGGGACTTTATTAAATACTTATAAGAAAAATATTTTGGTCCCTTTCGATGAAAATAAATTTGTCGAAATGGAATTTTAATATATATATATATATATATATATATATATATATATATATATATATATATATATATATATATATATATATATATATATATATATATATATATATATATATATATATATATATATATATATATATATATATATATATATATATATATATATATATATATATATATATATATATATATATATATATATATATATATATATATATACCGATATATATATATATATGAATTCTATATAATATCCCAATATATATAATATTCAGGCATATATATATATATATATCTATATACCTATATAATAATATATATATATATATATATAGGATATATATATATATATAATATAAGGATATATATATATATAGTCATAATATCTAAGGAGTATATATTAATATATATATATATATATTGATACGATATATATATATAAGATATATATATATATATATATATATGATATATAGATATATATATATATAGATATATATATATATATATATATATATATATATTATATATATAATATATATATATATATATATATATATTATATATATATATATATATATATATATATATATATAATCATGCAATATATATATATAATATATATATATATATATATATATATATATATATATATATATAGCCTACGTTAATATATATATACTATATATATATATATGATACCAGGCGCGCAACCGAAAAAAATTGAATTCTTAAACTCCGTAAGAAGGAGGTTTCAGGGTTACCTCCATGAGCAGGAGTAGTCTAAATACCTGAACGAAAGGTTTAAAATGACCAGAGGAATTATTATGAGAATAATATATCCAAATGAGAGGGCCAATTTGAGTTAGTCAGGAATCAGTCTTGAAGGAGTGAATTTCAAATTGTAAGTCTGAGATCAGTTGAGACGAGAATTAGCTTACAAGAGTTTATTAGACTTAAGTGATATTAAGACTTCTGCGACGAGAGTTATCATACAAGCATTGATTAGGCTAAAGTAATATTAAGACTTTTGCTTATCAGACACGTTGAGGGCTAATTCTATCAGTGCAAATTTACAAACTCTTGTGTATTTTAAGTATAGTGTCTAAGCCTTACGTTGAAGTGCAAACTTGTTTATTCTGAGTAAGTACCTAAAAAAACCTTGTATTTTAATTTGTGTTCGTAAATGGTAGTAGGTCTCACGGGTTAGCCTCCGTGACTCCATCGTGACAGGGAATCGTAAGACCTAGTGTGTATAATTCCTAAGGATGGCTTTAAAATCGCGTCAATTAGTTCCGTTGCTATGAAATTTGAAGTGTTTTTAATCAGGCTAACGGGGTCAGCAGGAAGAAAAGGTTAACCTTGAGGGTTGAAAGGTTATTTTACCATAATGGCGTTCAGAAGTTGGGCAGATGTCAGACATATCTGGCATTGTATTGCAACTCAATGAATTAACTGGTCGGATGTAATACGAATTCCTATTTATATTGTTAATCCAATTTTGGGTGCTGGAGAAATACCATTTTTCACTGTGAATATAATGGCTGTATTATTACAGGGCCCTGTAAATAATACAGCATTAATGAAAGGCCTGATGCGATCCACATTCCTATTGTATATTGTTGCTAAATTTGAGGTGTACTGGAAATATTTGCATTCACTTTTTCAATTCTAACCTTTTTTCACTTTAACCTCAGTGACTTTCCTGACCATAGTATTGTTGTGCGATGTAATTCTTAGTGTGCGTTTTTACCGTTATGTTTTCATTGTCTTTTTATGTCTTTTTCCTATTCCACAAGAAAAACTTCAGTCCCTCCATATATTTGCATACACTCCTTTTTCACTTCTAACCTTAGATCAAAATAAAAAATATATATTTATATCTTTAGCCCCGTATTTTACATTTGCCTTAAAGTTGGGCCATATTCTAGAATATTCTATTGTTATTTTAGCTCGTATACTTCTAATGTTGGCTTGTATTAATTTAGTTCATATTTTAACCACCTCAAATTGGAGCAACAATATAAATAGGAATTTGGATCACATCAGGCCAGTTAATTAATGCATTCGGCCCTGTAAATAATACAGCCATTATATTCACAGTGAAAAATGGCGTTCAGATTGTACAGTGCTGAGTACAACACAACAAGTGCCGCAGTATCTGCCAAAAAAAACTACCACCGGAGATCCTTTGTGGTTTACTTGACCTTCCTGACCATAGTATTGTTGTGCGATATAATTCTTAGTGTGCGTTTTTACCGTTATATTTTCTTATGTCTTTTTATGTCTTTTTCCTATTCCAAAAGAAAACATCAGTCCCTCCATATATTTGCATACACTCCTTTTTCACTTCTAACCTCAGATCAAAATAAAAATATATATTTATATCTTTAGCCCCGTATTTTACATTTGCCTTAAAGTTGGGCCATATTCTAGAATATTCTATTGCTATTTTACCTCGTATACTTCTACTGTTGGCTTGTATTAATTTAATTCATATTTTAACCACCTCAAATTGGAGCAACAATATAAATAGGAATTTGGATCGAATCAGGCCAGTTCATTAATGCATTCAGCCCTGTAAATAATACAGCCATTATATTCACAGTGAAGAATGGCGTTAAGATTGTACATTGCTGAGTACAACATAAAATAAGGTATATACCAGTTACTTAAAAAAAAACTTTAGTGCCGTAGACGGTACTTCCGTATTATCCAGTACACACTGGAGAAGTTTGCTAAATTTAAGATCTAAGAAAGCCAGTTTCGTAGTCACAAAGACTAATGACGGGTGACAGAATGCATTCTTCGTCTGCACAAGAGAAATAGAGAGAGAGGATAAAGAAATCTTGAAGAAAATATTTTCATTGCCCCCTATGGGCCTCGTGGACCCTCACACTTTTCCTTATTTATTTTAGATTTTTGTGGGCCTGAGGCTGAGTTATTATAGCAGAGTAGAACACAAAACTAAAAAAAAAATGTTTTTCTTGTCTCTTCGAAATAAAGGAGTTCATTTTAAATCTACATGGTTATAATTTAGAGTTTGGCTCCATGTTATTTAAATGAAGCGTAAATAATGTATTACCAGACATCCAAAATGTATTTTGAGCAATTCTGCAAAACAAATTGTTGAGAAATAACGGGAAAAAAAACGAAAAACAGGTTGTCCCCAGATGGAATAGGAAGATTCATAAGGAAATATTTAAGAGAAAGGGGAACTTTATGGGAGGGGGTAAAGGGTGAGGCTTTAAATAGATTAGGAAGGAGGAGAAGCTAACAAGAATGAATCTTAAAACGAACAAAGCTTTAATTAAATATGTGAATCAAGATTGAAAAAAAATTTCACTATTTAAATTTTATTTATTATAAAAAAAGAATTTTACTTTGTCAATCTTATTTATTTAGATATCCAAATAGAAGGTTTTACAAAAATAGGATTCAATTCCACTTTCTAAGATCATAATGAGAGAAAGGCTGAGATGGCTAGGGTGTGTTCTTCAGATGAAGAATGTCAGATTACCAATGCATTCTGTCACCCGTCATTTGTCTTTGTGACAATGAAACTGGCTTTCTTAGATCTTAAATTTAGCAAACTTCTCGAGTGCGTACTGGATAATACGGAAGTACCGTCTACGGCACTGAAGGTTTTTTTAAGTTACTGGATATAACCTATTTTATGCATAAACAATGTATTACCAGACATTCAAAATGTATTTTGAGCAATTCTGCAAAACAAATTGTTGAGAAATACCGGGAAAAAAAACGAAAAACAGGTTGTCCCCAGATGGAATGGGAAGATTCATAAGGAAATATTTAAAAGAAAGGGGAACTTTATGGGAGAGGGTAAATGGTGAGGCTTTAAATAGATTGGGACGGAGGAGAAGCGTACATGAATGAATCTTAAAACGAACAAAGCTTTAATTAAATATGCGAATCAAGATCGAAAAAAAATTCACTATTTAAGTTTTATTATTATAAAAAGAATTTTACTTTGTCAAGCTTATTTATTTAGATATCCAAATAGAAGGTTTTACAAAAAATAGGATTCAATTCCACTTTCTAGGACCATAATGAGAGAAAAGTTGAGATGGCTAGGATACGTTCTGCAGACGAAGAATGTCAGATTACCAAAGATTGTCCTTGTCGTCCAACTGTCTAGAGTCAAACGAAAAACAGATCGTCCCCGATTGGGATGGGAGGAAGTCATAAGGAAATATTGGAGAGAAACGGAAACTTTCTGACAGAGTGGTAAAGAGTGAGGCTTTGAATAGATATGAACGGAGGAAAAGCATACATAAATGAATAAACAAATCTTAAAACGAATAAAAGTTTTTTTTTTTAATATCATTTAAATAACATGGAAGCCATGCACCGGCAAAAATGTAAAATAAATAAGTAAAAGTAGTGGAAGCCCACAAGATTCCACAAGACCCGTTTACTGAAAATGAATTACATTACAAATAGTTTTCTTGCATACTTATTAGAACATCGAAAATAAAAATTGAAATTACAGTAAAATTAAATTTTGAAATGATGTACTTTTTCAGCAGCTCATATCAGTATATACCAAATATTTAGTTTAATCTTATTTTCTTCCCAAAACCATTCACGACAAATTTAGTTGTACTATAAACAATAATTTAGGTAATGTCTCCTTCCGTAATTGTAAAAATGTAAAGCCTACCACGTCATTGGCGAACTACATTACAAATATTCTCTTTTCCAGTTGTTCTTTTCCAGGTATTGAAATGAAAATAAAAATTACACTATTCAAATTCGATTTATTATGAAAAAAAAGGAATTTTACTTTTTCAATTTTACCCATTTAAATAGAACCAAACCTTTAGCATATTAAATGTGTTCAATAGCTTGTAGCAATTAGATGTTTTTCCTTGTTCTGTAAAATATTACCTTCAGATCCCTAGTGATATACTGATTTTAGCCTATTTTGGCACTACAAGCGTGAGCGGTTTTAACAGATAATAATCTGAAAAAGATCCATGAAATATGATTCCACCTATGTTTTTAGTCTGTTGGAAAAAAAAATAGCTTGTGTCTATAACCAATCTGAAGTTTCTTTTCAATATTTCTAACTCTCTTCTACTTTTTTGTGTGGGTATGTTCTGGGTATGACATGGGCGTGAAAAAGTTAGTCAGTTTTAAAATCCAAAACCAAAAAATTGTCTTCTTATGTTTTCAAAAATGTCCTTTTTTGGTGTATTCATTGAAATTATTGAAAAAATAAAAGTGCCACCCTCTTAGATTATGAAAAACATCCTTTTTGCATCTTTGCTTCGAGAAATAAAGTATATAAATTTTTCCTGTCGGTTTGTTATTAATTATTTCTTATTAACTTAGTAATTTATTCCGTTGAGTTATTAATCCGCAACTTTGTATTTATTTTGAATTATATTTAAATTGAGATAAGAAAAATCGTTGTTAATTGGTTGCCTAAGTCATGAAGTAGCAATTTAAATTGTATTTTGCATACTAGTGAGGTAATTTTCATTTTAGATTTGGATCCCCTATTTACTAATAAAAAACTTTTTTTTGAATCAACAAAAAATGAAGAGCATTATTTTTACTATTTGTTTTTTTTCAGGTTTATGATGACTATCCACATTGTCCTTGTTCTCACGTTCTTCATTTCTATTGGAAGTCTATGTATGTTGAGTGGCAAAGGCTTAAATACAGAATCTATCCAAAAATGGGGATTCTTTGTCGGAAGAGGGATAAACATGGTCCTGTCCATATACTGCTGCATCAATTTGAAGTAGTTGCTGAAGTGGTGGGCGAGTTGCTGGGTAAGTACATTAATGAGTATGATATTTGCGGCAGTTGAAGTCATCACATGTGCTAATTGTACCAGGTTCTAATAATATCAAAGATCTAAAGTCGAACTGCGCAGCCATGACAACGACCAAAAAGGAGAAAATATCAACTATGACAAATAAAAGTTACCAAAAAATTGATAAAAATTTTTACCTGAATAATACGTGTAATATGTGCAGCTAGATTGAAAGAAAATAAAATAGTTGTTAATGAGATAGTATAAAGGCAGATGCGGTAGAAAATATAGAACTATTCACGCTGCAACTACTGGTCTATGAGACCAATTTGTACTCAAGCCACTTCAGAACAATCATGCACGTGCATGCTTGTGACACCTTTGTATTACATAAGAGTAAGACGAAACAAATATGAATAAATTCGGCCGGTAGCTTGCACACGGTTTTTGTGACTTGTGTTTACGTTTACGAAAACTAATAAAATTAAACTCGATTTTCATTACGTATTTTTACACAACAGTGCAATGTTTTAAGTACCTATCTTTCTTTTAACTTAAACAGAAATCATAAATGTTCTCAATTATAGAAGAATTTGAATTTATGATGTAGTTTTTTTCTAACCAAGTTTATTTTTTATTGAAAATATTGTTGCGGCTTCCGTGGGTAATTATGTCAGAGCCACACTTAAGGCACCAAATAAATAAATATGACTCTGGAGCCACAGATTGTTGACCACAGCTCTATGGTAGTTAGATTTCTTTGTGCAAGTCCCTTTACTTATTAAGTAACTAAATGTCAAGGGATTTTATTTTCAAGTATTTATTTTATATTCAAATTGCAAAAATGTCAATACCCAGTAAATAAATAATTGTATTATTAAAGCATCTAGGTAAATCCCACTGGTTGAGCCCTTAATTTATAGAATGGTTAATATCCAAAAATAAGGTGTTTACGCAATGAACAGTACCTGTATGAAACATTTTCTCCTAAATATTCTTCATTTATGTAGAACCTACTTGTAACTGTTTTGTTTTCGCTGTTTTTTTACAAGCAAGTTTTAAAGTACTATATATTTATATATTAGGGAGGGGGCTATACATTCAAATATATGATGTCTTTAAGTTATTTATCACCATAAAGAAAATAAATAAAACGTCATTTAAGAAAAATTCTCAAGTAATATTTTCTAGAGAAAGGTTTTCTCCTACTACTAATACGTTTTGTTGTTCTATGTATATGTGTTACAATCTATGTGTTCTTGTGTTTAGGGTTACGTTGAACCGTACTATTTGAAAACGATGAAGGGGATGAAGAAATGTTTCCAGCAAATTTTAAATGGATCAACCAAGAGAATTCTCTCCCTACTCATAGAAGAAATTGTACTGGCATATCGAGGAAAATTGAGGAAATGTGTGGAATAGAAAAGTGGGCCACAGTCGCCATATTCTGTATATTTGTAGATGTTGCTATATGCACATGTTCCAGAGTCGCCATATATTGTACATGTTCTATGTATATGTGTTACAATCTATGTGTTCTTGTGCTAGGGTTACGTTGAAGCGTACCATTTTCCATATGACTTCGATGAATGGGATGAAGAAATGTATCCAGCAAATTTTAAATGGATCAACCAAGAAAATTCTCTCCCTACTCAAAGAAGAAATTGTACTGGCATATTGGAAAATTAAGGGAGTGTTGGCATAGAAAAATGGGCCTCAGTCGCCATATTTTGTACAAATGCTCTTTTGTGCTATGTCATGACTGAATGGTTTGTGGCAATCATTGCTTGCTCAGTCAGCAATGAATGATACGAACCATTTAGGTTTTAAGCGATTTCTCTAGGGACCTATTTTTAATTTCGTAAACTTATATTTAGAGATTATAGAAGATTTTCAGTATTTTGGTCTAAGAGATAGCTGGACAGTATTCAGTGTACACAAGTAAAGAAAGGAAAAGGTTTTTTTTTCGCAAAGATAAAAAATTAGCAATATATTGATTCCCATATACAACTTCTAGCTTATTTTAGAATTCTAGAATTTTAGCTTATTTTCTAACATTTTCACCCCAGTTTCTTTTCTTTTTCTATTTGGCACCTGCCATTACCAAACACATTGTAACTCCATGTAAAGGTTTTTTTTCATTAGAAATGAGTTCCTTTCCATTAAAAAAGATCTTTTGAAAGAGAAAAGTGGTAATTAAAAGAAGTCATTTTCATTAAATAATGGAATTCCCGATTTTCCCCATATTTGAAAGGCCAATATGGTTTTGTAAGTTTGCACTTAACCAATCAGATTTTATTTCCATTGTCCTTGGTGCTTGAAAGAACTAAGTGTAAACCCGTCTAGCTTTATGGGCACCACGGCAGCAGCTTACGCAAGCCATTGAACAATATGGTTTTTCCGACAGGACTTACACCTATTAAATTGTTTTCTACTATTTTCATTAAATATAAATAAAATCAAAGAAATGAACGACCTTTATAACAAATACAAATTATGAATTACCGTACAGCGGTGACTGAATATTCAGAACTGACAAAACAAAGGTTTTATTTACAGTAAACAGAAACAAAACTATTTCAAACCAGAGCCTTTACAAATGTTGATACTTAGGCCCTTTATAACTCATACCATAGAGTATTGTACATAACAGTGAATTCTTCCTATCTCCACAATCCCTTCTAAATTAAAAAAAAAATACTGGCATCGCATCAAGCGGCAAAAAGAGACTAATTTATGGCTAATTACAAAACTGTATACAATTTAAAGCCAAATTTCGGCAGCAAGAAGTCAAAAGGTTGGTATATCACATAAAGTAATTTTTTGGGGAGAGATAAAAGAACTGAGAAATAAGTTTTTTGGTTTTTTAATTGATGGCTGGCTACTTTTTACCATAGCTGATCTGTAATGGGAAAAGCTTAACAAAAAGAGAGGTGAATTTAGCATATCCATCACCGTCCCAGACTTGTCTCCCCAAAACAGGAGATGTTTTGTCAACATAACATGATATCCTTAACTTTTAAAAAAATTTGTATTAAAGAGTATAATATAAATACCCCCAAATATAAGTGTACTAAATTTTCAATCAAAATAAAATTCAAAGAGCTTTTTTTCTTACACACGGCTACTCTAGACCTCATACCCACTTGGAAAAATGTCGATAAAGCACCTCGAGAAGTAATGTCGCATCATCGCAAGGTTTTTTCGACCAATGTCATCGTTAGACATAATTTTCGTTTCTGTAATAGAAAAAATGTTTTTTTTCTCATTTGATGGATGGCTTGGATGGTGTTTGGACCTTTAAAATTTAATCAAAGACTATGGACTTTGGTCAAATTTTATCTAAAAGCTTGGAAGAAAAAAGCCATAGTAGAGAAGCTTGTGAAAAATGTTTTACTTTATTTTTCAAAAGGCTATTTTCCCAATAATTAACGTTTGAGGAACTAATATGACTAGCAAACGTGTATGCCCTTAGCCTAAGAAATCTGAATAAACATTTCGTTGCAAAACAGTAGCGCAAGTATGTCCTGTTTAACGACACAAAAAAAAAGGTATTTTTAATAAAATAAGACTTGATTTAGCTAGTTTTTTTTTCTTAAGCAAGGCATTTTTAGAAAATTTATTATGTTTAACACGCAAAACTGATCTCTCGCAATAGCGATATCGTCTGCTTTAAATTTGGTGGACACCACTTTTCCAAATTATTTTAGCGCTTTGTCTGGGAGTCTCTCTTTTAAACGACGCAGTGTAAGCAACAATTCATTTGGATATGCACTAGTGTGTTTTGGAATTAAATACCGTAAACATTAGTGCTAAAACTTTGATAAGGCTATAGTCAAACTATTTTTTTTAACGAAAAATGCGATTTCAATGGTTCCTAAAGTAATTTGTGAAATATTACGACCAATGAAAGAACATAATAAAATCTTGTGAATTTCGCTCTTTTACTGGCTTGAAATTCCAAAAACAGAATATTCTTTAGCCCATTAGATTACAAAAAAAAGAGATTGTTTGTCTTTCTAGAAGCAAGGATTAACATGAAAAACTTATTAAATTTGTCACGGATGGAAAGCAATGAAACTAAAAATAGTGTTCAATACAAAATTATAGCAAATGGTAGTTTTCCCTTCTGAAACCATCCTGTGCTTCTTACTGAAATTTGATAATTTTCGATAGAAATCAAACTCTTTTTTTTCTTTTTTTTTTCTTTTTTTTTTTTTTCTCAGTACCTTCAGTGGACTTTAAACTCAGTCCCAGTTTTTACAATATAATGTCAAGAATTTTTAATCACATGACTAAAGATACTTGATAATTAATTATCATAACTATCATGGCTAAGATAATTATGTAAAAAAAAAAACAAAAAAAGCTACCCATATGAAATTTTTAAAAGAAGAAAATTACTCTGAAAGGAAAAATTGTAGGACCAAAAAACCTATAATTATCAAAGACCTTGTATAGTCTGTTTTATGATAGCGAGGAGAAATTAAAGTAAATAATGCAAAAATAGTTAACCAAGCACGTTTAAAACTTTCTACATTTGCATATCCGTCCGATCCTAATAGAGGAAAATTAAAGTAAATAATACCAAGCTAACATAAGGATAAGAGGATTCATTGGCAGGAGAGGGGATTTCACAAAAGAACTTCCAAAAGTTTTAGACACTAGCTAATAAACTAATACCTGTACCAGTTAAACATTAAGGATACAGATATAGTTTTCTTTTATGCATTTCGGCACAAAATTTCAAACACAAGCAACTTTATATGTAAGTTTTTAAGCAGCTTGAGAGACTTCTGGTAGAAAAAGTAAATTTTGAAATTGCGGCACTTGAATTTTTATCAACTTCTGTGGGTTGAATGTTCTTAACTTAAGAATGTCGAACAAAAATAACACAATTAACAAAGATAAGCCACAAACTCAAAAAGAGCAAAACATTCGAGACACTGAATAGATTGCGAAAGCTTTTGCCTAAGTACATCAAGTAAGTTGAAACAGGTAACATCAAGTAAGTTTAAAAAAGGTATGGGCAGCTGGTAGAAAAGCGTTATTACCACCCGTTGGCGGAATGGAAATCTACAACGAAAAAGTTATATACTAAATATATTCGACACTATAAGTAATAAATAATAATTTTAAGCAACTAAATGGACACAAGCTGAATGACAGCTCTACCAGGGCAATCATTTGGCAAATCATTGGACTAAATTGGATTAACAATACCATAGATTAAAAAGGAAGGATAGAAAAGGAAGAATTTTTACATGCATAGGTCGAATTTATTTTAAAAAAAGAAGCTATTTCTTTTAAAAAAAGAACCTTCCATTATGTAGTTTTCCTTGTTAAAGTTCATTAAAATTAAAAAATAAAGCTAGACTTAAGTTACTTTTTATTTTGCTGCGATTTTTTAATGTTCCCATAATAACGCTTCCTTGAAAGCCGAACTGTTTTAGAATCTCAATGAAACTCCAATCCTCAATGAATTAGACAAATGAGAAACAAGATGTAAAAGTGAAATGCCATATTGAAATAAAAACAAAACAACAACAAAACATTAAAGCCTGTTTCTATGTATAAGAGGGGATGCCAATCCCTTCCACCTGCACTTTTTACACAAAATTTTGACTAAAACTTTTTTTCAAGTTTTATAGAGTGCAAGAAGTATAGCAAGTTGATAACCAAAAAAATTTCTTAATTTATCACTTATCTTTAAAGCATTGAAACTGAATATTTTGTAATTAAAAAAAAACCGACGGAATGAGCCCTGGCAAATGTTGAACTTTTAAACAGTTCGTGCTAGTGAACTGTAAGTATGAAGCGTCCCGGCTCAAGAGTAACCGAAACTCTAAAAACGGAATTTTGATACCAACAGATACATAAAAAGAATCAAATTTTAATGCTGATTTCAAATATATGAGTTTCAATAAGTTTAGCCCTCCCATCAAAAATTGTGCGCCTGAGAAAATTTGCCCGATTTTTGAAAAAAGGGGGAAACACCACACAGAACGTATAGAACCTTAATGAAAATCACACCATGAGTAGGGACCTATCATGAGTTACTACGATCACACCTCTGCTACCATCTACAATTGAGTCTAACTCCGTACGAACACCATATATGGGCATAGACTCCCTAGGGGAAATGGATTCCGAGAAATTGACTGCGTCACCTAACCTAACTCATGAGTTCGTGACCGCACACCATATATAGGCATAGACTCCCTAGGGGAAATGGATTTCCAAGAAATTGATTGTGTAACCTAACCTAAACTAACCTCCAGGGGGACTACTTATATGGACATTGACTCCCTATGGGAAATGGATTTCCGAGAAATTGATTGCGTAATCGAAGGGGAACTAAATTTCCGAGAAATTGATTGCGTAACCTAATCTAACCTCATGAGTTCGTGACCCCACACCATATATGGGCATAGACTCCCTAGGGGAAATGGATTTCCGAGGAATTGATTGCGTAATCGAAAGAGAAGTGAATTTCTTAGAAATTGATTACATAATCTCCCGGGCCTACATAATTTATACATGTTTTTATGGTTTTGTCACTGAGAATGAAAAACAGGATTTTCTCACTTTGATGTATTTTCATGGTTTATTAATGTATAATGGATGATGTCAAGGTCGATTTATTTGTTGTTGTTGTTGTTTGGCCAAGTGTAATGACACGAGGGGTGATTAACATAATCAGTGTGGAATGTATTGATCTAGGGGAGAGAATTTCTGAGAACTTGATTTACATAATCAGTGGGGAGAATGTTTTGATCCAGGAATGGGAAACAGGAAGTACATGTCTCCTTCTAAGCCAATCAGACAGTCGATTAAATCTCCTTCTAAGCCAATCAGAGAGTCGCTTACATATGGTTTCCCATTACATCGCAATTCGCCCTTGAGATTTCGTATATAACGGACAAGCGTTGTGATTAAACATTCAGAAAGTTCAAGACATAATGGATAAAAATCAAATATTATTGATGAGCTAGAAGCCTTGGCTACAGCGATTTACAATGTGAGTTCTGTTTAGTCAATTTTCATTCTTTATTTTCAAATAAAATTATTTTACATAGTAGTCCCTCCAGTAAATTCAGGGTATACCCCCCCCACAATACAAACTCCACTATATATTGTTTATACTCGCTAGAAAGCTTAAAATATGTTCTTTTTTACCACGTAAACCCCCAATCCTCCCATCCCCATCATCCCTCCCCCTACCCCTCCCCTGTTTATGACTAGTTCTTCCATTGGAAATAGCTCTGTTTTGAACTCTCCTTTGACAGGCAACTTCCGTTAACTCTTAGCTATTAAGCTGCCCGCTAACTTGGCATAAACATTCCCGCAATGATTTAATTAGCTGTCACCCTTTTAAGACACATCCGCTTTTCTCAATCCATTATGTTAACGGTTTAACCAAAGGGTTTCACAGATCAAAAAGGATTGTTTTCCCCGTCAAATTAAAACACTTTCAAACAAAAAGAGATTGCAATAATTAAGCTAGGCCTACGCAACCTGTATGAAAGAGTGAAACGAGTTATTCCCCAAATTAATGCTAACAAATATTTTTAGGACATTATGTGAAAGGGGGAGGGAGGATGCTAACAGCCCTTTAGAGTGCATATTTTATAGATACGTCTTGAAATGTCTCGCCAGAAAACGAGTCTTTATTCCTTTTTTTCCAGCTTTCTTTCGATAAAGTTTCTTTTATATTCCCAGGAGAGAGCGTGTAAACTATGGTTTTTTTTAACTTTGATATACAATACTAGAAAGAAAAGTCTATAGCAGTTGCATGAAGACTATATTAAGTGTAAATGAATAACATTCACATCTAAGATCATAAATTTAGGCTTATAAGTTGCTGCTGGTTTAACAATCTTTTTCCATTTTACAGCCTATAGACTGGAACATTTACAAAAAAAATTCTAAATGGTAAAAAAAAACATTGATTTATATCCTAAGGCTACAAAAACTAGTGATTGTCAAGTTTTATTTTTTTCACAAGTTGTGTATTTAATTTTTTCTCAACATGGTAAAACAAGGAGCATTTCTGACTGTCGCAAATTTTACCTTTTACTTTGCTTTTTTGGCTTAGGGGAGGAGACTTAATTGTGATAATGCTTTTTAGACAAAGTTATGGCTAGGTTAGGGGGTACTAATTTTTATTCTGTGAAAAGGGGAAAATTATTTCAATACTAACTTTTTTTTCTCTTCTTTTTAAGGACATTTATGATGAATGTGCGCCTCCACCTGAAAAGAGAGCAAGAGAGGGTGAGGCAGCCCCATCAGTGCCAGCTCCTATGCAGTCTGGGCAAAAGCCAAAAAGAGAATGGGGCATAAGGATGGAGAACCCTGCTGCCTCATCGGTGCAAGCCCGTAACATCGCCAACCCGCCCGACCTCCATCATGCGTTGCCTGGGCCTTCAAGAGATGCCCCACCTACACATGGTCAGGAGGTGGCCCTCCAGCATTTTTCGCCAGGGCCTTCAGGCACTCAACTGCAGCCGGGATACAAAAAAATGTGAGCATTTTTTACCTAACTTATAGAAATATCTAAACAAACCCATTTTTCATCGCTGTAAAAGTGTGTGTGTGTCTCAGAGATATTAAAAATGTTATTTTCTCTATAATCCCACACCCCATTGCTTTAAATTTCTCTCCTCCACCCTCCCTCAGAGATATCTAAATATAATGTAATTTTTTTTGCTTGTCAAAGAAACCGCTCTTTTTTTCTAATCTTTCCTATTTTCTACTGTAGGCATCTTCGCTATCTCTTCAACCACATAATAATATTTTTAGCTAATTTCTAGTTTACTGATCGAACTAGATTCTTTTTATCTCAAAATGCTATTTTTCGCTAGAATATTATAGTTTTAGGATTGTCTTCCAGCAATCGATTCATTTCATCAGTCAGTCAAAACATGTCAGAGATATTAAAAGAAATTGCTCCCCCTTTTTAAATCAGGTAAATTATCGTATACAGAGGGGGGGCGAGCGCTGCGGCGGCCGGGAAGCGGGGCCCGCTGCAGCGGGCCGGGAAGCGCCATGGGGCCCGCTGCGGCGGGCCGGGGGCGGGTCGGAGGGGGGCAATAAATAGTGGAAATTGCTCTGCCTAGCACACACACATTTAAAATTGTTTGTATTGTAAACAGCTTTTATTTAAACACAATTCTCTATCGGAAAGAGTTGGGCTATCAAGTAAAGACCGTGGTTGTTTTTTTTCAATCCAGATAAAGAGTATTAATAAGAATTATTTTTTTGAGGAGTTGTTTGAACTAAATCAAAACCATCTGTCATCTTTTAGATTGTATTAACCTGGAACTTTCAGGATGTATATATAGAGTAGAGAACTAAATGCTACTGCTAAGCACGTTTTTAAATAATAATCCAACTCTTTAAAAAATAGGGTGATTTAGACACTTTGAAAATAAGCTATTTTTCATTTATAGGTTGTATTGTTTCAGATTTCGCCATCTCCCCCCTGCTCGTCAGTTGGAGAAGGAGAAGACGCGCCTATGGAGCTCTACGACAATGAAATGTCAGAACAGGGTATCGTTAATTCACTTGAAATTCCTGATAACATTGATGAGTTTTTAAGTGATTTTTTTAATGATGATAATAGCATAGTTGAGCAGGGGGACTTGAGTCCAAACACCTTACCAATTTTAGATGATTTTACCCGGGAATTAACACGGAACCCTCCCCCCACTGATAACATACTTCCACATCAATCGAATGAAGTGCCTTCCCATAGCCCTATTATGAACAATGCGGGGGGGGGGTGGTGATAATAACATACAAGAGGAGGAGGGGGAGGAGGAGAGGGGTAATATCCAATTTACGACATTTCCCGAGTTTCAACTCACAAATACAATTTTAAATACAATAATTGTCTACACTGCAACCTTTGGAGACCCATTTAATTCACTTTTTTGTGGTAATTTTGTGTTTGACCCTGTAGAAATTGTTCATGAATATGTAGATAGAGTTCGTGCACTGCTAGAAAATCAAATTCAATTATGAAAGGAGGAGGAAGGGATTCAATTAAGGTTTCTATTGTTTTAAAGGTGTTTTATTTAAATGAGGGAAAAAGTGAGGTTTACCATCATTATGTACATACCGAAATGCGACTGATCTATCCAAATTTAAAGAATTTGAGGGTGTTTTTTTCCTAGAGGATAGGTCATATTATTACACATCTCGAGAATTATAGCGAAAATGGGAGCGGATCTGTAGTTCTTTATGTTGAAAATTTAAGCGTTAATATTTGTAAATTTAAAAAAGATTTTATTTTAAGAGGGGGGGTGGGGGCAGGTTGGGAAAGGGCAATAGTTTTAAAATATAATCCAGATCTAGTAGGATGTAAAGGTGTCCAGCGAATCCGTTTTGAAACAGATCAAAAATGTTTCATGTTCGCTTTCCTCATATCAGCCTTTCAGCCTCTAGGAGATGACGCTACCAAGACGAATTTAGACCACTGGGCTGTACATGGGAAGGAAGGGTCCAATTTTCCCATTGTAGATTTCACTTGTTTAGAGGGAAAATACCCAGTAATACTCAGGTCTATTTATATTTTTGAAAGCGCCAATGCCCATTTAAATATCGGCGTTACTGTGGTTCAGTATGAAACTGAATTTGAAGAGGGGGTTCGTTCTAAAAAGAAGGGGGTGGTGTTCCCAGTAAAGAGGTCCGTCGATTGAATTGGTTAAACACTGGGCTTGGTTGTTGTAAACACCACCATCTAGTGACCTGGCCAATTCAATTGGCCATTTCAACCCAATTACAGACATCAGTAGAGTTCTGGGGGAGGGTATGAATAGGGGGGTACGTTTCTACTGTCCGACATGCCTGTCTCGATTTTGGACAGAATTTAAAGTTGCAAAATCATATGAAGCACTATAGACGGCATGGCTACCAGTCAGTGGAAACGGTTTCAGGGAATAGGGCCATTTTACGTTTCAAAAATTTCCAAAACACCCTCCTCCAGAGCAATAAAATCTCGTTGGATTGTGAAGCGAAGCTGGTGGAAGTGAACGATCCTCGATTTCCAAACCGAATCAAGGAACATCAAGCTATTGCGGTCACCTACGCCCACGCACAAAGAGACAGTTCTAACACACTATGCAGTTGTTCGAAATAATTAAAACACTAGATGAGGGGGAGTGCATGATCAAGGCACTGACCAAAATAATTGACACAGCTAATGGTGCTATTTCTCGCTTGAAAAATACCCATTACCATATGGTGTTGTCTGCAGAGGATCGTCTCGCGATTAAAAATCAAAAAAATATGCTGGGTTTGTAAGGGGGAGTTTGAAGAGGGGGATAAGGGAACTAAAGGGAAAAGAGGGGGGAAGGAGAAAAGTCAGAGACCACAATCACTTGTGGCAGGAAATATCCTCTGGGGGTAGTAATTTTAGAGGGGGTAGCGCATCAATCGTGTAACATGAACGTTAGCCAGCAGTTTTTTATTCCAGTTTTATTCATAATTCAAATTATGATTAAAAGTTTATTTTACCGGCACTGGCACGTATCGACAGGAAGGGAGGGGGAGTAGATAGTCCATGGGGAAATAATTCATTTACCTATAACATCATTCCCAAATCGGCCGAGATGTTGGTGCTTCTCGAGTTGAAATGGCAGGTAGTAAAATAATGGGCGTATGTGCTGGAATAAAATCAAGTTTTTAGATTCTTTTAGTTTTTTCCCAAGGCATTGAGTCAATTGATTCAGGTGCAGAAAAGCGGCAATTTTGCTAGTTTTCCTTTGCTTAAACAGCACTTTCCAGAAAGTGAAATGTATGACCTATTGACCTGTAAAGGTGTATACACATACGACTATTACGTTTCTGGCGCTCGCTTAAGCGAGGTGAAACTATCTCCAATTGAAGCTTTCTATAATTCAATCACCAACAGTGAATGCACAGCCGAGGAATGTGAGTTTGCCAAGGTGTGGTCTAAGGGGAATTGTAAAAATGGGTGGGATAATTGTAGACTGTACTTGGCCAGTGACGTTTTAACTCTGTTAGACATAGTCTGCAAGAACACAGACCAAATCTATTCAGAGTTCGGACTAGATATAGGCTATTATTTTTCCAAACCACATTTGGTGATGGACTTGATTTTAAAATTAACAGGGAGGAAATAGGTCTAATCACCGACGTGGATCAACACCTTTATGTAGAAAGATCAATGAGGGGTGGGTATGTTTTTCAAGAGGATAGCGTTTTGACAACCGATCCATGCGGACAAAACAGCACCGGTGTAGTCAAATGCGGTGTTCTTGGACATGAACTCGTTGTACCCCTCGGCAATGTCTCACTAGTCTTTGCCGTGTGAGAACTATCAATGGCTTGAGAATCCTTGTGAGTTCCCCGACATTACCACTGTCGAGGGCAATGAGCCACAAGGATGGTTCTTTAAAATTGACGGGCACATTCCATTGACGCTTCATGATTCAGTCAGAGATTTTGTTTTTCCCTGTATCAATCGACCAGTGACCAGGGACTCACTGAGCCCCTACAATCGATCATTGATTGAGGATATGGGGATGCACTGGACCCCCTCTAAGCAAAAAAACTAATTGCAGATCTGGACCCTAAGGAGAATATCGTTGTTCAACATGTGCTTTTGCACTGGATGGTGAACAATGGTTTCAAGATCACCAAAATACATAGGGTCCTGCAATTCAGTCAGAAACCCTATTTGAAGACGTTTATTGACACTTTTGTTGATAAACGCTCTCGGGCAAACAGTAAAGTAGAAAAGGAAATGTACACTCATTCTAAATTCAGCGTTTGCAAAATGTGTGAAAGCGTAAGGAACAGATCTCGCTGCGACGTCGTGACTGGCCCTCAAGAATGTGCACGAATTATTGCCGAGCCCAATTTTACAACGTTCACGAGCGTAGAGGCTGGCATGGTTCTTCTACACAGGAAAAAGAGAAGTGTGGTACTGAACAAGAATATAGCAGGAGGTAGTTCAGTACTTGAAATTTCCAAAAAGCACATGTTGTCGTTTTCTACGATGTAAGGTGCAATGGCCACGGGAGGGGGAGGTTCAAGTTTACTATGGGGATACAGATTATCTGCTGTTAGAGGTAAAAACCGAGGATTTATTGAGGGATTTAGAAAATGGGGAACAAATCAGCTCGCGGATGGATTTCACCAACTGGAATCCGTCCCTCTACCAAGAGTTGGTGAAACGTCAGGCCCCCAACCAGCGACTAATGTTAAAATCAGAGACGGGGAGTGATTTGATATCCAGGGGGGTGTTCCCGGGTCCTAAAGTTTATTGCGTGGAAAGTCATCATGGGGATGTAAAGCAGGCGTGTAAAGGGTTCCTACACATTTTGTAAAGAGCAATTTCAACATGAGCGTGTACAGAGACTGTGTAGAAAGTAGCCTAGTGCCGAGAGCACAAGTGCTTGCAATTCGCTCTATACAGTATAAAAATTATACTGATGGCCACTACCGTATTTCAGACCGAGTTGAATGCATATACTATCGCAATAAACTTGCTCTGGATAAATTAACCCGAGTTTGACTCTAACCCAATGTAACCCAACCCTTTCATAAATTAAATGCTCTAACCACTAACCCTAACGTTTCATAAATTAAATGCTCTAACCCAAACCTAAACCTTTCGTGAATTAACTAACTAACCCAACCTAACCTGCAGTGACGACGACTATTGTATACAGCGCCACCGGGAGGGGGAGAGGGGGGGGGTCCCGCCCGCAGCCGGCTTTTGGCCCCGCGGCCCCCGGGGGAGGGGGGGTCCCGCCCGTGGCCAGGTTTCGGCCCCGCGGCTCCCCGGAGGGTGGAGGGGTCCTTTTAAATTCATAGTGTTCAACTGTGCTATTTTTTAAAGTTCATGTGCCAAGTGTCTTTTGTTTTTGTTTCTCAAGTGATTTACTGTACAAATAGTGTGTGTTTGTACAAAAAGTGTGTGTGTGTTTGTACAAATAGTGATACTGAACAAAGTGTTTTTTAAGACAATAAGTGTTGTTCATAAAGTGTTATTGTTGTTGTTCATGTTTGAACAGAAGTGTTTTTATAATAAATGTTGTGCATAAAGTGTTATCGTTGTTCATGTTCAACAAATGGAGTTTTCATGTTGAATAAATGAATGAAATATTGTTTTTGTTGTTCTTGTTGAACAAGTGTTTCTTATGTTGTTCATGTTGAAAAAATAGTTTTCATGTTGAATAAATGATCATGAAATATTGTTTTTGTTGCTCTTGTTAACGTACTAGATAGATCTATGAGACAATTATTCCTACTATTTATTCATTGGACAAGTATGATTTACAGTTAGTTGTAGTCCGACTGTTGTCAACAGCAGCAGCAGCAGCATGTATCAATTTAAAACACCCTTCAGATCATTTCTGTGTGGTCAATCAATGTCGGGGAAAACGACAAATTAAGCTAAAATAATTCAAAATTGTAATAAAATGTTTTTGGAAAAACCAAGGAAAATTTATTATTGTTACAGCATTTGGCAGGAGTCCTATGATCAAATAAAAGCTATTGCCACACCCATATCAATACAATTCATATGAAGACTTGATGTTTTCAATAGTATTGAACCAAGCTCGTGGCTGATTATTGATGATTTAGCTGAATCCATTGAACAATTCTCACAGGAAATGCTACAGCTGTTCACTGTTCGCTCTCATCATGAACAGATTTCCATAACACTAGTTCTACACAATCTGTTTCATCAGAGCAAATGTATGTGAACCCTTGCTTTGAATTGCACCATCTATATCATCTACAGAGTTGTTCGTGATTCTAACTCACTAATAACTCTCAATAAGCAAATATACCCCGGTGCCCCTAAATTTCTGCTGTCAGCGTACACTCAGGCAACAAATAAGCCCTACGGCTACATTTTGCTAGATCTTAATCAAAATACATCCGAGGATCTACGTGTAGTCACAGATATTTTCGACAATGAAATTACCTTATATCTTCCAGTGAGCAGTAGAAAAGGCTTTTAGTTGTCATTATGACACTGAAGAAACTACACGAACAACGGCATTTATTTTCCGTTTTAGGCACTTCAAAACCTCCACTCAGGAAGGCTATACTCAAACATGGTGTTGACAATTATTTAATTAATCTAATATCTGAACTTTGTTGAAATTTAACTGAGGGCAATGTACACTTGCCAGAAGGTGTTAGACAACAGACAAAGCAACATCGTTCCACTGTACGCGCCTTGGCTTGCAAAAACAAGGGAAACATTTTTAAAAGAAAACGTTTCTTTCAAGCGGGCGGTAGCTTTTTTACACTTTTACTGCCAATAATTACAGGATTTGTAAACAGTTTTTCTCTAGAGAATGGCTAAACCCTATAAATTGACACCATTTGAACTTGTCCTCTCGCCCTTCGAACATTTTGAAGACAATCTAAGCAAATTCATTAATGATGAGAATATTGCTGATGACAAAAAACTGCTTTTTACTTCAAGATGCATTGCGACGTGTGGACAAACATAGACCTTATCGTGAGAGACCCGCTGTTACCGTCGCCGTCACAGATCCCTCCAAACAGGAAAACATCTCAATATTCTGCAGCAGCAGCAGTGCAATCAAAGAAGAAGGAATTGAATTCTATAGTGACAACAATTGGAAACCTATTGCCAGTGACCTATGGAGAACAGAGTAAAAGAGTATTATCATATCTCATGTTGGAAAAACTGGTGGTGATAAACAAGTTCAATTCGACAGCACAGGGAAACAAATTATAATTCAGGGAAAAAGTTATTATCTGGTTGATTTGATTTGTGATATGGTGACGAATCGTAAAGGACTTTTATCATTTGACAATAATCTATACACCTTTCTAAACGCACCAAACTTTCCCAAGTCTTATAGGCAATAAGCAAATTCTAAAGAAACTAAGAGAATATAGTCCTCCAACAACGCCAACACCATTTAAAAAAGAAGAAGATTCAATATTTGCAAATACTAGCAGCAGCAGCAGCAATGATTTTATAACACCTGTGGCTGCTAGTCAAAAGCGAAGACGGATTGATACAGCCTCCAGTGTGCAAAAGGGGAGTGGACATTACACTACGCGTTTGCGTTCAAAATGGCTGAAGTTCTGAAACATGTCTATGAAAATATTGGTGAAGCGGGAAGTTTAAGTTCCCCCAAAAACCCTTTCTAAAGTTGGATCTGGCAGCACATGAAAAAAAGCAAATGAGTATCTACAGAATTAACCGAGTTACACACTACATCGGAATCGCAGGCTTCGTGGTAAACAATATCGAAAACTAAAGCCTTTTCCATCTGCATATAATGCAAACGGATCTTTTAACTTTAGATGCAATTCAACGGCGTAAAAATGCACCCTACAAATATATTCTGGTGGCAATCAGTGTCTTTAGTCGCTATGCCTATGCCATTTCATTACGGTCAAAGAGAGGTTGAAGTTGCTCAGGCCATTGAAAGTATTCTTGAGCAGGATTGCTATAGAAAAATTCAATCGGATCGTGGTAGTGAATTTGTTAAATACCATATGCAAAAGGTTCTATTGAAATATAATACAACACTTTATCATAGTCACAGCCCGATAAAGGCTGCATTGGCTGAATGATTGCTAAGAACGATTCGTCTATTAATTTCAAGATATTGTACACTGAAAAATACACCTGCTTTTATTCATGATTTAGAAAAAATCATGCAGATATACAACCATCGACCCCATCGATCTCTGTCCAACTCAAGCCCTCGGGATGTTCATTGCAGTGAAAATACATTTGATGCTTTTCTAAAGCAATATTCCAATGGTGAAAAAGAAAAAATTGTGAAGAAGAAGAAATTCAATGTTGGTGATACTGTTTTGAATTAATAGAACCACCAATACTTTTTGAAAAAGGGAATTATTTATGGCGCACTGAACTTTTTAGTGTCCAAAAGTGTCCAAAATCCTGGACACCGAATCCACAACATATCGACTGCAAGACAATAAAGATGATGAGATTCTCGGCGGTTTTTATGAATATGAACTGCAAAAAGTTAGAAACACTAGCGAAATTTATCAAATTGAAAAGATATTAAAGAGTCGTACTCGCAGGGGCCAGAGACAGTTGCTCTTTTTGCTGGCTAGGATACAACTCTGATTTTGATTCTTGGGTCAGTGCTGAAGATATTAACAATGCCCAATGATTTCTATGTGACTTTCATGTCCAATGTTTCTGATCCTCTCTACAATGACCTAAATAGAACAAGTGATTTTTGGGCGAGACTCTCCCCCGCCATCAAATTCGATGGAAAGTATGAAGTGGCTCTTGTCGACTGTATTCTCAAAAATACCTACGACATCCTGAGAAAAGATCGTATATATAAAATAAAAATTAGACCCTATGATTGGCCACCACCACCCTCAGGTGATCAAGAACAAATTCAAAAGATCAATTGGATGGATTATCCATATATTGAATTACCCTACGAGGAACTCACCTGTATGAATGATTTATGTCATTCTATTAATAAAAGAATTTTCGCTCATTTCAACTATTCAAAGGAGGAGGGCAAGATCTACATTAGTTCACCTATTGCCAATGAAAAGGTTATTCTCAATGCTAATCTAAAGGACGTTCTTGGCTTTAAGCTCAATATAATCAACGGTAAAAGTGCCGGAAACACTAATTTCATTTTAACTGACTACCCGCCTGCCTTCTCCACGGACACATGTATGTTTCTCAACGCTTCATTTGTGGAAACATCCCGGGTTGGTAATTCAAATGTTCCCCTCCTACGAGTTCTTGAACGAAAAAAACCAATCAAGAACATATTTACCACCACAATATAAAGCATCTTCAGTATATTCCCGTAAACACTTCCAATTTGGAACTCTGTCAGTTAACACTAAGAACTGAATTAGGTGATCCCCTAGCAATTTCAAAAGGTTTGACTGTGATTACATGCCATTTTCGTCCCATCGTTCAACAAGATGTCTAATAGAAAAGTGGTATTCATTTGTCCTTATATTGACTGCTATGTTAATACTCTTGGCTCAAGACAACAGAGCAATGGAATGGACTATTACAAAGGGCGTACTACAATGTCTGGCTATGGTCTTGGTAGTTGGTTTGCTAAGCTGTTTCGCTCTTCACTACCTCTGGCTAGAGTATATCTTGTACCGGCTGCGACAGATTTTGCATCCTCTACACTATACGACTGGGGCTCTGGCAAGGATTTTAAAAAAAAAGTGCTACGGAAAATCTTAGGTCCGTGCGCGAACCCTTGGCGAGAGATGGCAAAATGGCAAAGGTTTAAAAAGGTCGAGAAACAATGCATCACTCATCAGTCTCTACTCAGGTAGAAACGAAAGAAATCATCCCTGTCAAAGAAAAGAAGGAAAAAACCGACACGTACTGTAAAAAGAAGAAGAAGCCCCAGGAAGAGAATTGTTAATTTTATCCTTAACAACCCCACTTCGATAATATCCACTTTCAAATTTATTCCAATGAAGACTACTTTATGGACATGTCTTCAACATTTATAGATTTACAAATGAAAGTCCGGAAATCCCATAATACATGGCCAATTCTTGCCGATGGAATATCCTATGAAAATTGTATATTACATAATTTATTTCGTCAAATCAGTGTCTACATCAATGGCGGCACGCTGGTGAGCAGAAGCAACAATCTCTCAAATTATAAAAGCTATATACAATTCATGTTGATGACACCCAAGTCATACAAGGAATTGAGATGCACCTCCAATGGATATGAATATATTACTAATACTGATAGTACAGATGCACTTAAAAATGATACAACTAGCGAATTACATCTTGTTGGAAAAATATATCATGAAATATTTAATATACCCCAATGTCTACCACCTAATATTAAAGTGGATATAAATTTGACCCTTGCACCATCCAATTTCATATTGAGAAAAGAACTTGCTGCCAATCTTGATGTAACTCTCTCCATCACCTCGGCAATACTTCATGTATGCAAACAACATGTCATGAGTTCTGTTGCTTTCGCAGCGGAAAAACTGAGTCAGTGGAAATTATATTAAACTACTTGTTCCTCATACAATCACCAATCAACGTCATATTGCCATGGGGTCATGCACCTTCACCGACTCATCCTTTATCAATGGCGAAATTCCGTCAAAACTCGCTTTGGCATTTGTAAAAAGCGCCAGTGCAATAGGATTGTGGACTGGATGTCAACATAAACTCGAAATGTTTGGACTTTCATCTCTTGTGTGCAAAGTAAACGGCATCCCACTCTACAATCTATCTTTTGATAAATCCTATAGAACATTGTATGAGTTGCCCATGCAAACCTTATATCATGATTCGCAACTATTGAAAATGGTATAACCGTAAGAAATGTTTGCTAAAACACATGGTATCATTGTACTAGATTTGTCTGGCACGCAAGATATGAGTATAGTACGTACGGGGAGTGTGCGTTTAGAGTGTACATTTGCCGACCCATTGGCTGAGAGTATTGCACTAATCTCACTAAATCAATATGAAACCTATTGGGAAATCACTCCCGAAGGCAGTTTTCTACTAGACTTGGCACCATGAACACCAGTCAAATAATCAATGTATTTAATATGGATCCCTACATGTCCCAGTACAAATCCTATTGTCTGCCCTCGGACTTTCTTGGAAAAATTCAAAGTGGAAACAATACCTTAATTATTGTTAATAGCAGTCCGTCGACTGTGCTGACGGGTTATTGGCTGTGCATCTTTCAAACAATGAACACGATTGAATTTTTTGATCCTCTTGGTCTATCCTATACATTCTACACACCCCGCATCAGCAACTATATTGAGAGCAGTGAGAAAACTATTATTCAAAATCGGAGGAGAGTGCAGGATCTAACGACTAAAAGCTGTGGCTTCCATGCACTACTATATTTTGTGTTCCAATGTCGCGGCTATACTTACGAGCAGTTTCTCAACATTTATGTAGACAATCCACGGCTGAACGACTTTCTAGTGGAAAATATCCTATCAGACCTGTATAATATTGATTTCAGTGCCCTAAGAGTAAAGTGCTTGACAAATGTTTGTGAATTTGTTTATTAATAAAATGTATATATACAACAATGTCTTTAAATCTTCACTTTAAATTTCTTCATCAATGTATAGGCCACTGTTGTGAACCACAAATGCTGGTAAATCATTTGGATTCACTGTATATTGATCTTGATTGGCTGCAAAGTCAGGGTCAGATTTTATGCAGTATAATGTAACTTCACTCTTGCCATATCTCTTTGTATAGTGAATGATGCTATTTGCATTCATATTATGAAATTCACGAGTTTAAATTTGTCTATTTGAAGCAATATCACATACAGTGTTTTCAAATGCTGAATCACATTCGGTAACTGCCAAATAAAAAATCACTTGGTTTATAGTCATAATAGGCAGTGTCGTCACAACGATGACGTAGAAACCAAATTGTCTTGTTAGCCCAACAGTTGAATCGTAGACCATATTCTTCCTCCCAGAATAATTTAAACCCACGACGATCCCAATCTCGTAGAAATAAACTAAAATCACGTTTGGGATTCTTTCCAATCATAGCGGTGTAAGTATTCTCCAACTGATCACATTTGTCATAGTGACAATTGGAGCACAGATGTCCTCTAGGGTGAGAGTCACAAATCCCTTCAAGACATGAATTACATCCTTTAATTTGTACTGCATGGCCTCTATGTAATTTACAAGGATTACATAATTTGCCCTTTTCACTATAGTCATCAATAATTGTACAATTCTCACACTGAGTCCAATTGCCAAGAGTGTACATGCATAGTGGACACGTAGAGAACATTTTTCGGTTTCCGATGTCAACTCTCTCACAGCTAAAACGAAACTGATCGTCCTTGCTGACGGATAAATTCAGGGTGGAGGAATGGGAGAGGAGTAACTCTGTGACGTCAACTCTTTCGAATGGTGGGGAGCCATCTACATTGAATTTATGGCAATGTTTTCAAAAGTGTATCCACGATATTATTCTGCTTGTTCCAATTAATATATCAATAAATTGAGTATAAGCATTTGAGTCACATCGACAAAGCTTCATACAATAGTCCAATAGGGGAGAATCAGTCCCCATTATGTTGTCAAGTGTTCCCTGTGAGAATATCCTGCGTTGAAGTGATAACTCGAGAAAATCGTAATCCAGAATCAAATGTTTTTTCCATAATCACAAGATTTGACCTAATTCTCTCTTTCTCAAATTTATTCATTTTTTAATCCTAACACTCTCACTGCTGACTATAGACTATCCACGATTCGTTCTACTTCAAGAATATTCAATATCCCCCCCCAAAAAAAAAAAAAATCTAACAAAAAGAAAGGGAACATTTTCGATTTCGAAACAATTTTATTGGATAATTACAACAATAATATATTACATATATACAATTAGCGATACAGTTTATTGTCTTCGATATGTTTCACTAATGCATTTAAAGCACATTGAAGTCTATTCACATGCGCTATATCAACTTTTGTAGCGAAACATAATTGATCCTCCATTTTAAATTTGCTCAAGGATATCACATATCTTGCACATACTTCATCCCATTCCAGACAAAGCCGTGATCCTCTCGTGATTTTCACCGCAATGTTTGGTGCTCTTGTATTATTGCTACCAACTGCACTATCAACTTCTAATACGGTAAACATTCCAGATTTCGTATATAACGGACATGCGTTGTGATTAAACATTCAGAAAGTTCCAAATCATAATGGATAGAGCAATGGAAAATATTGATGAGATGGAGGCCTTGGCTACAGCAATTTACAATGTGAGTTCTGTTTAGTAAGTTTTCATAGTAAATTTTCAAATAAAATTATTATACATAGTAGTCCCTCCAGTAAATTCAGGTAACCCCCCCCCCCACACACACAATACAAACTCGACTATATATTGTTTATAGTCATAGAAATCTCAAAACATGTTTTTTTACCACGTAAACCTAACCTCCCCCCTCCACACCCCCTCCTCTGTTTATGACTTTATTTCTTCCATTGGAAATAACTTTGTTTTGAACTCTCCTTTTGACAGCCAACTTCCTGTCAATCCCTTAGCTATTAAGCCGCCCGCTAACTTGGCATAAACATTCCCGCAATGATTTAATTAGCTGTCACCCTTTTAAAGCACATCCGCTTTCTCAATCCTTTACGTTAGCGACTTAACCAAAGGGTTTCACAGATCAAAAAGGATTGTTTTTTCCCGTCAAATTAAAAACACTTTCAAACAAAAGAGATTGCGATAATTAAGCTAGGCCTACGCAACCTGTATGGAAGAGTAAAACGAGTTATTTCCCAAAATAATTGCTAACAATATTTTTTAAGGACATTATGTAAAAAGGGGGAAGGGGCAATGCCTCAATTCTAACACCATCATTGTAAAATGAAAACAAAGTGTTTTTTCACGTGAAAAGTAAGGGGCCGGGATTTCTAAGAAAAAGAATACATAACTTTATTATGCGTAAATTGAATAACATTTACGTCTAAGATCGTAAATTTTAAGCCTACAAGCTGCTGGGTTAACAATCATTTATCTATTTTAAAGCCAATAGACGGGAACATTTAAAAAAAATTTATAAATGGTAAAAATGGAAACATTGATTTCTATCCTAAGGCTACAAACTAGTGATTGTTAACTTTTATTTTTCTCACAAGTTGTGCAATAAAAACGTATGATTTCCATGCATAGTATATTTCTCGTAAAATTTTACTTTGCTTTTTTGGCTTAGGGGAGGGGACTTCTTTGCGATAAATGCTTTATAGACAAAATTATGGTTATGGGCATGGGGGGGGGGGGGGGGTACTAATTTAATTTTTCTTCTGTAAAAAGGGAACAATTATTTCAATACTAAATTTTTTTCTCTTCTTTAAGGCAAATTATGAAGAATGTATGGCACCCCCTCCACCTAAGAGAGCAAGAGAGGATGAGGCAGCCCCTGCGAAGGCGACAGTTTGCAGTATGGTCGCTGGTCGAGGCCCTCCAGACAAGTTTTGCCTGCCCAAGTCCCATCCATGCAGGCTCCAATGCAGCCTTATAGAAATTAAAGAGCGAGTGGATGGCTGCTCATAACGTCACTGCTGCGGAAGATTTTGAGGTCGCCCCCTAACAAGCGTTGCCGGGCCCTTCAAGAGCTGCCTCACCTACACAAGGTCAGGAGGTTGCCCTCTAGCATACTTCGTCAGAGCGTTCAGGCACTCAACTACAGCCAAAATCTAAAAATGTAAGCATTTTTTACCTGGTTATAGAAATATCTATCTATTTCTTCCAAAGTTGTTTTAGTCTTTTCTTTTCAGTGTTTTTCATCGCTGTAAAAGTGTGTGTCAGAGATATTAAAATGTTATTTTCGCTATAATCCCCCTCGAGACCCCTTGTTTTAAATTTCTCTACTCCCCCTCCCTCAGAGATATCTAAATATAATGTATTTTTTTTTGCTTGTTAAAGAAACCGCTCTATTTTTCTAATCTTTCCTCTTTTCTCTGCCCACTCTAGGAATCTTCGCTATTTTTCAACCTCATAATCATATTTTTAACTAATTTCTAGTTTACTGATAGAACTAGATTCTTTTTATCTCAAAATACTATTTTTCGCTAGAATATTATAGTTTTAAGGGACCTTCCAACAATCGATTCATTTCATCAGTCAGTCAAAGCGTGTCAGAGATATTAAAAGAAATTGTTCCCCCTTTTTAAATCAGGTCAATTATCGTAATCTTTACGTTATAAACTGCTTTTATTTAAACACGATTCTCTATCGGAAAGAGTTGGGCTATCTAGTAAAGACCGCGGTTTTTTCAAAGCAGATAAAGAGAATTAATATGAATTATTTTTTTGTTCGAACAAAATCAAACCTTCAATTTCATCTTTTAGATTGTATTAAGTTGAAAATTTCAGAATATATATATATATATATATAGAGTAGAGAACGATATGTTACTGCTAAGCACATTTTTAAATAATAATCCAATTTTTTAATATAGGGGTGATTTAGACACTTTGAAAATAAGCTATTTTTCTTTTATAGGTTGTTCTGGTCCCATTTGCTCTGACCCCCTCACCAACTGAAGAAAGAAGTACTGAACTCATTGAAGAGGCAATGGAATTTCATACAATTCACGACAATGAATCGCCAACTATCAACGAATTACATGGTATCGTTAATTCTCTAGAAATACCTTGCGTCAATGACAACTTTTTAACCGATTATTTTAATGTTAATAATAGCACAGTTGAGAAGGGGGACTTACAGTTGCTAAGTCCAAACACACTACAGCTTTTAGAGGATTTTACCCGGGAATTAACAGGGAACCCTCCCCCCACTGATAACATACTTCCACTTGAAACAACTGAAGTGGCTTCCCATAGGCCTATTATTGAACAATGTGGGGGATGGGATGGTGATAATAATATACAAGAGGGGGGAGGAGTAGGGGGTGAGGAGGAGAAGGGGGGGAGTAGGAGGGGGAGGAGGAGGAGGGGTAATATCCAATTAACACCATTCCCCGAGTTTCAACTCTCAAACACAATTTTAAATACGATAGTTGTCTACGCTGCAACCTTTGGAGACCCTTTTAATTCGGTTTTGTGTGGTAAATTTGAGTTTTACCCTGTAAAAATTGTTCATGAATATGTAGATAGAATTCGTACACTGGTAGAAAACCAAATTCAGTTGTGGGGAGAAGGAAGGGATTCAATTAAGATTTCTATTGTTTTAAAGGGTGTTTTATTAAATGAGGGGAAAAGTGAGGTTTACCATCATTATGTACACACCGAGTGCGACTGGTATATCCAAATTTAGAGAATTTTGATGTTTTTTTTTCAGAGTGGATAGGCCATATTATTACAAATCTCGAGAATCATAACAAAAATGGGAGCGGGTTTTGTAGTTCTTTATGTTGAAAATTTAAGCGTTAATATTTGTAAATTTAAGAAAGATTTTATTTTAAGAGGGGGGCATAGGGATGAGGGTATAGTTTTAAAACATAATCACGATTTAAAAGGTTGTCAAGGTGTCCAGCAAATCTGTTTTGAAACAGGTCAAAAATGTTTCAAGTACGCTTTCCTCATATCAGTATTCGAGCCTTTAGCACGTGACGCTTCCAAGACGAATTTAGATCACTGGGCTGTACAAGGGAAAGAGGGATCCGATTTTCCCATTGTAGATTTTTCTTGTTTAGAGGGGTTTTTAGATTTTCAGGTTTTTAGATTCTTTTAGTTTTTTTGCCAGGGCATTGAGTCAATTGATTCAAGTGCAGAAAAGCGACAATTTTGATAGTTTTCCTTTGCTTAAACAGCACTTTAGAAAAATTTGGAACAGAAAGTTAAATTTCTTTATGTCTTGGTGAACTTAAAACTGAAGTGGAAGATTTTTTCTATCTACTACAGAACAAATTGAACAGAACTTAGAATGATTTTCTATTGTATTCTGAAGAAATTAGAATTGAATTGTGTTCTTTGGTAAAATTCAGAAGTGAACTTGAACTTTTCTATCTTCTATGAAAAACTTGGAACATTATTTTAAATTTTTTCATCTCTTTGAGAGATCTGAATTGAAGTGGAAAATTTTTATATTATTGGGAAAAATAGAATTGAACAATAACTTATTTCTTTTTCATTGAGAATATTTAGAATTAAAGTAGAACTTTTTATCTTCCGGGAAAATATTCACAACTATGGTATAGCTTTTTCTATCTACTACAGAAAAATTTGGAACAGAACTTTAAATTTCTTTATATCTTGGTGAACTTAAAACTGGAGTGGAAGATTTGCATTTTTTCTGGAGAAATTAGAATTGAATTTTGTTCTTTGGTAAAATTCAGAAGTGAACTTGAACTTTTCTACCTTCTATGAAAAATTTGGAACATTATTTTAAATTGTTTTCATCTCTTTGAGAAAAATTTGAAATGAAGTGGAAAATTTAGTACTTTCAACCAAACCAAACTTGCTAGTTCGAACAGAAAGTGTTATCACTGATGAAAAATATTATTTCTAAGAGATATTTTTGAGCATAGTGTTCTCAATCTCTTTAGGATGTATGGCTCGGGTGGAACTCACAGTTGAGGATGAGGTTCTTCTTTGTACTACAATCACTAATGCTACTGACGATGTAATGGAAGTTCATTACACGTCATTAGGTCTGTCATATACATCGGAGGATTTAATGAGGCGGGGATCTTCAGGCCGACTTTACATTGAAGATGATGAGCGGTTGGCTCCAAGTTTACCATCTATAAGAGTACGTGGTGATTTGTTCCAGGAGATGCCCCCCCCCCCAATTGATAGATATAACGATAAACGACGAAGGTGGGATTGAATGTATCCCACCCCCTGTTTGTGATATAGCGATATTAGAAGAAGATAGTGATGTAGAGATAATAGAACCGGACATTGTATATTTGAAAACCATTATAAATATGGATTTTTCAAATGAGTAAAGATTAGAAGAATGATTTATTTTTTATCTTTGATAGAAAACTTGGCTGTGAACTGATAGTACTCTATTGGGTGATCTAATCAAACTGAACTATTCATGTACAGAAGTTTCTGCTGGTATCCTTGCTCTAGGCATATCTAGTATGAGAAAATTAAAATAGTACAAACAAATTTATTGTATGATTACAATATAAAACTCATTATACATATCGATAATTAGATTTATCGTTAAATGATAAAAGAGAACTCTTCCACCATGGTTTTCGTTGTTTAAAATCCATACCATAGAACGACCTCTTATGCTGTCTCTTAAATGTCCACTTTTTCTCTTCTCTTAAAACATATTCATTATAATATTCAGTATTATATCTTACTTTATACACATTTTTCTTTGGGTTTTCACTGCTGTCTTTTATACTATATTTGAGATATCTCTATAGAGAAAGCCCTCTTTACCTGGTCTCTTCTTTGATCTTCCTTTTCTGTCATATCGAACCTTGTTTTATGTGAGTTTACTTGCAATCGATATAAATTTCTCTCCGTATCACGTATGATTTTTCTTCTCATCTATCTCTACATCTATGCTGTCTAAACATGCAGTAGGTTCATGAGAATCTTCAAAATCATGAAAATGTCCTTTACAAATAGAACAGTTTGACAATAAAAGGATATTTCTAACTCAACTTGTTCACTCATGTTATCACACTGCTAACTATAAACTTAGTGAATTCTATTCAAACACTAATAAAAACTTGTTCTAGTCAATTACACAACCAATTTCTCGGAAATCCTCTCCCCCACCGATTATGTAAATCAAGTTTTCGGAAATCCACTTCTCCCCTCTTGTCCTTGATCAATACATCTCCCCCACCGTCAATGCGCATGTGCAAACTTTGTCCCGGAGACAATACGCCTAGACGAACAACAAAAAATCAATTGACCTTGACCCCAATAGACAAAAAAAAAAAAAAAAAAAAAAAAAAAAAAAAAAAAAAAAAAAAAAAAAAAAAAAAAAAAAAAAAAAAAAAAAAAAAAAAAAAAAAAAAAAAAAAACAGATCGATAATCCTTGAATAAATTAAGCCCCGTCACGAGTCGATAGGGCCCTTCTACTGATCCATTGATCCATTTCGCACTACGAACAGTTTTTATATACCGAGCTACCTGTAACTTCCACGGTAAGCACCATTTATCAGATAGCTTTCAAAAAAACTTTATAATGCGTTCACAATTTAACATAGGAAAAAAGGGGTGGGGATTTTGAAGAAACGGATGGAGGGATGGGGGAAAAACCTTAACTTTGTTGCATAACTTTTGGTATTTATTTAGTAGCCGGTAAACATGTGACTAGAAGCGCATTGAAATGCTTTACGAAAAAAAAAGTAGGCTATCGCTTCTTACTATGCTAATGCTAACCCCTCAACAGATATATTTTTATTGTATTTTATTGCTATTAGCCAAACGTTGTGTTGTGGTGTGTGTGAGTCATACTAACTAGTGAATATGTATCGGACTTTTTTCTGCTCAAATATTTTCAGTTTAAAAAATATATAAAAAATGGTGAAATATAAAATTGATCATGCTATATTTGACTACTTTATATTGGGTGAGGGGTGTGGGGCAAGTATTTAGCAAATATAATGCTAGGACGGGGAGTTAAGTTTTTAGGGGGGAGGGGGTGAAAAATTGGTAGTCTTTTAACTTTATAAAGGGATGTTGTAGAAAAGGGGTGGGGGGAAAAACCATAACTTTACTACGTGACTTTTGGTACTTATTTAGTAGCCAGTAAACATGTGACTAGAAGCGCATTGAAATGCTTTACGAAAAAAATAGGTTATCGCTTCTTACTATGCTAATGCTAGCCCCTCGACAGATTTTTTTTTATTTTACTTTATTGCTATTAGCCAAACACTCTCGATACTAATGAATTATCTATGAAGCGGGGGGGGGGATAGATTTGTAGGAAAAGGAATCTGACTGCTATTTTTATGGATGGCTAGATTTGTAGGAAAAAGAGTTTGAATTTTGACAGGGTGATATATTGGCATAGTTTTTGACGTTATAAAATAGTGGACAATGCACATGGAAAATAAACCCTGTTTTTTTTATAGAACAATATCAGTGTATTATCATCACCACCATACCATTTCAAGCCTCAGAAGGAAATACGAATAGTGGAATTAAAAACACCTACCGATGTGTGAGCCACATCACCACTAACCATGGATGAGGAGATGCATGTCATAGATCTTACTGCTTCAGTTGAAAGATGGCATAGTTTCGTGAAGAGTTGGGACCACCAGGCACAGTGCTACGAGTTAGATCCCTGTTACGCATTTTCATTTTAAATGTCATTACTGATCTGAGTAAAACCAATACCATTATACCTCATTCTTTTTATTCTAACTTGACTTGTAGGAATAGGACTTCCAGAATAAGGCTTCATTTTCCCAACTAAATCAGTTTATTCATGTATACATCTATATAATGAAAATATACTATTGAATGGCGAAAATAAGGCTATTAATTTTCCTGGAAAAATTATTATACCTTTTCATCATCTATGCTTCACGATCAATCCGATATACATTAAAAAAAACTGGCACCTCACTGAAAACATAAAGACAATGTATTAAAAAAAAAACCATTATAACTTTTTGTATAAAATGATTTTTGTCTAAAAAGGTTGCTACTCAGAGGAGTTGCTTCTACCGTACAATTCCCAACCATGAACCTATTATACTATTTCAAAATCAGATATCTTTGAAACGAGTAGACTATGAACAAACTTTTTTTCTATTCTGTTCTACTAGAACTATTGTTTCTTTCGATTATGTTCTTTTCATTATAGGATTTTATTGATGATGATGTGGATAATGCTTGGTTCGCATTTCCATTGACTGGAGAAGAAGAAAAGGCACTCTGTGATCTTATTGAGGGACATTCCATCATAAAACCAGTGATGCAACAACAAAACTATTTCAATGAAACCCCCCTCAACACAACGTACATCCGCATCTTGTCATAACAGAGAGAGCGTTCAGCACTTAAGGAGTCATAGAAAATACACAATGAAAATACCCCCTTGCACATTTTCAAAGATTCGAGCGATACAAGAAAACGGATAAGGATGCTTGTAAAAACACAGAAAAAAGATAGACATTCCCTTCTGTTTAAGGGGAGAAATGTGAGACGCTATACTCAGTTTAACCATGCAATGAAATATCCTATAGTATCGTTATGCTAAATTTCCTATTCAATCTGCGAAATGTTCCTTCTAAAAGCAGTATTTTTTTATTTTTTCAAATAAAATTCGTCGACTTTTTTAGTATTCGCATTGCTCAAAAGGTCCAGAGATTCTTAGAATATATTTTATACCCCAAAATTGAAATGGGGAACTCACCAAGTTTCGCAAGATATATTCTTCTATTCATAGTTCTATTCACAAGAACCAACTGATCGTTCATCTTGCAGTTTTAATGTTTTATACTTTATATTTTAGAAATTAAGGTTATTGCTATCATTATCATGTCAATCAACAAGATATATTTAAATGTTTTCTGAAGTTCAAACGGATAATATCCAAGCATATGCGACTCGAATTTCACTTTAGATTTGGTTATATTTATACATGTTTCAATGTTTTTGGAATCTCGCCAGTGTGCTTTTGTGTGTGTGTGTGATTGTGTTTTTTTTGGTGTCTGTGTTTTAGTAGTATTGATATAATAGATACGAAACTAAATGGTATAAAGCGACCAAAACCTCCCATATTATGGACCTATAAAGCAATAAAACATGTTTTGAAACTATGGTTGAGATTGTATAATGCAATCAGACTGGTTTAGAGGATATGTGCTTTAGCAAGTTCGTTCATCCATCATCATAATATATTTTTTTTCTGTCCTGGTTCAATATTCAAAATTCCTTATATTACATGTTCAAAGGATGGTCTCATTCTAGAAATACTGGTTTATAGCTGGAGGGCTTATACTCGTGTTTTTCCTGCTATAAATATGGAACAAATTGGTCTTTCTGAGAGAGCGTTCAGCATTAGGAGTCGTTAGGCGGCACAATAAAACAATGAAAATACCCCCTTGATCAGTTGATTAATAGAACTTGTATTAAGCCTATTAGAATCAAATTTATTCATTTTTCTAATGGAGAACAAAAGAATTATGATGGTAAGTAAATATACATTATTCTTGAATTATCATAAGAACATAATCCTTTTTTTTCCTATAGTTACCAATTAACTATCTATCATCCGGGTTTCGCACAGAAAGCGAAAGTCAAAATTGTGATCATCTGGGATTCATCAGTGTGTTTTTTGTTTTCTCTATGGTTTAACCAATCTTTTCTTACTAGTGAGTATTACATTAGTGTCTAAAACTTGTACTTTTATGTATTTTGTTTTTGTCGTGTATATTTGTCTTATTTATCTTTTTCTTGTATTTTTATGTACTCCGTCTCTTTTGTTTGATTTTGATGGGTAATAAAATATTATTATTATTGCTATTATTATTATAATGAACCATTACATAATTTTAGGTTGTCTGAAAGAGGTCCTATTCTCTGTAAAATTGTCAAATAATAGAGGCATTTTAGGTCCTAGAAATTATGTGAAAGAGGGGGGGGGGGCTAACAGAGCATACGGTACGTAATAAAAACACTTATTTCCATCCTAAGTATAGAAAAATCTAGTTTTTATAGTTATTTAAATGATCTAAATCGTGATCTGATTTTCGAATTATTGGCTTGGATTTGATACACCTTTTGACCCTAGAGGAATAATGCTAGTTTTTTTTTAAACTTTAAATACAGCTCTTTTGCTTTTAAATGCTTTGCCTCTCTAGGTATGTATTTAAATTTTTGTTTTATAAGTGCTAAAAATAGGAACGTTTATTTCTATCCTATGACTACTTACTGACAGGTTTATTTCTTGCAAGTTGTATAATAAAAATGCTTCATTTCTAAGCCTAGCTCATTCCACGCAAATTTTACTTTTTTTGCTTTCTTGAAAGGGGGGAGGGGACCTATTTATCAACTCCTTTGATGATAAATAACAAATTTTGAAAAGCTGGACAATGTTTAAATATGAATAGCGAAAAAAGGATTCTGTTTTCTATGACTGGTGTAGAGACTTTCTAGAAGGGGGTTTTGTTTTTATACTAAATTTGTTTATTTCTGTAGAAAGGGGACGTCATTTTTTATTAAAACGTTTTATTCTCTTGGGAGTTTCCAGCCCTCCCACCTCCATCAGAAATGGCAAGGGAGGCCAGGCCGACCCCAGTGCATGTCATAAGACCATCAGTTGTACAATATTGGCGTTTGTTAAGACCTTCAGGTCCTTCCAGACCGGTGCTGCAAGCGCAATCCGCAGTCCAATCTGCGCTATAACATAACGTTGCTGTACAAGGCCATGACGCTGCTCCCACCCAGCAAGCTGTGCTGCCTGAGAAAGCTACCGTCCATCAAACTGAAGCCCCATTTGACGCCGCTGGCCCAGCTCTCAGGAAGTTAAAGAGAGAATGAGTGGCCACTCACGTGCTGGCGACCCCCGCTGCTCCATCTATGCAAGATGTGAAGTTGCAGCCCGTCCAGCCTCAAACATGTACTGCCTGAGTCAGCGGTCATCAGTTTAGCGCCGCCAGAATTTGAGTACGTGAGTATATATTTTTTCAATCTAACAAAAGCTAATTTTTGCTTGTCGAAGACATTAAAAAGTTTTCCTGACGTTTCGCTAGAATTATTAAAGGTCCACCTTATATATCCCCCTCTCCCCATAGTTTAATAGACTCAGAAAAAACTAAAATAAGACTGTTTTTTTTCAACCTAATAAAACTAATTTTTTTTTACCCCTCAGAGAGTCTTTTACTCTTTAGTTTTGTCCTTTCGCTAGTTTCTTATCAACTTAATAATGATGTCTTTTATATTCTTAGCCTACTAAAGACATTTTTTCAAAGCTAATAGTGTTACCTTTTCGCTTTTTTCCACGCAGTCAGAAAAATGAAGGCACAAGTTATATGCTTGGACAGTTCAAAGGAACTAGCTAAGAAGGTTATTTCAGGGCTCCTAATAATGGGGGTGGATGTCAGAGGACCAACTTGGAGACATGCATTTTCAGAAAATAGCTGAGAACATGACCCAAAGAGTTTAGGGGGACAGAACCGCCTGCTAGCTCCATTCATACCTAAATAAATTTCCTTTTCCTAGACTCGGATCGATCAATTAATTGCTCAATTCATTGGTGAAGGGGTTGAAGCAGTCTAGGAAGCCTCCGATGAATTGTTGGCATGGGCCGGAATCTACTCATCAAATACCCAGAGCAAAATCCCCCTCGGTAAGACTCTTTCAAAACATAAGCTTTTGAATTCTTAACTGCTAGTAAGGAGGTCCAAGCTTTCAATACAACCGAAAAGGGTCTTTTAGAGCCTTGTAACATTTATTAGCAGTAGTGTGCAGAGGCATCATTTAGGCAGGGCTGGCTGGGGCTATAGTCCCACCCAGATCTTAGGAGGGACCCCAAATCAATTGTAAAAATCTCTGTCGATTTGATTTGAAACTGTACATAACTGTAACTTTATACAGTTTGAAACTGTATATAACTGTACTTCACAACAATAAATTGTGGGCTTCCTTCCCAACACGCATTTATTTAATATTCTTTTTTCATATATCACGATATTGTAAGACCGAGTCATTAATACAAATCATTCATTCATTCAATTCATTTTGATTGCATTGTTGTTACAGCCACGATGACCAACTTTCATTACAATAAAGTAGTTGACCCAGGATCCGTAATAAAATTATAAATTATAATTATGATGGAGCAGTGACCCCCTCCATATATACGTGTTATGCACTCTATATTTCTTTGGGGCTGTTTGTGAATCTGTTCTGACTCTTTTCTAAGTCGTGTGTGACTCAGGTCTTCTCTGTTTCTGGACTTGGTAAATAAAACACTATTTTGTACAACGGCGGACTTTTTTGCGTTCCTAGAAGCCAAACACGTATTATCATTAATAGAAGCCAGACTGTATGGGATTTTGAAATTTCCTTGTGCCTTTCCTTCTTCGCCTCCAGTCAACATGTTAAAATTTGAAATTTGAATTCATTCAAAATATTATTTCATGGATTTTGTTTCTCGAATTGTCTTGAAATTGGCTTCTTGAATTTTTAAAAAATCAAAGATGGAATTTCCGACCAGTAATTTTTTTTAGATTTCAGGAAAGATAAGAAAGACAAGAAAAATATATTTTATAAAAGGACAATTCAAAGAATCGATAAGAATCTTGAAGAACGATTCATAATCTCACACAACAAAGATCATAACAAAACGAAAATATAAAAAAGAAAAAGATTTGTGAATAAGACAATTAAAAAGAAACTGTTCAAACAATCAAAGACCAAACATTTCGACTTCATAAATAAAAGACTTTATCAGCAGGGGGGGGGGGGCTTAGCTTGAACCAACTTATAAAAAAAGAGTGAAAAAACATGACAAATTTAACAAATAAGAGCTATACAAGAACAATCTGAGCATTAAAAAAAGAAAAACTCAGACCTATCAACTCGTATCAGCTCAATAAAATTTACGATGGGGGAGGAGGATCTACTGTTGAACATCCAGAGGGAGATGAACATTTGTTGTTTTTACATTTTTCTTTAAAATACCAGGACAGTGTCATGAACGACCAATTTTCAGGTGGGCAAGCCCGTATTATATCAGCATCACCAAATGCAATTTACATTGACTGCCATCCTCATAGACTCAAACTTGTGTTGGGTGATTCCATTCAGAACTTGTGATGAATGGCTACTTTGTTCTCCACTCTCCAAGAGCAGTACTGTTTAATCGCAAATAGCAGTACATCCTACCAACTATTTGTTTATGTTTAGAAAACCACTGACATAACTGGTTTTCAACTAGAAAAATCATCTATTACAGGATGGGTATAATGGAATAAATCGGTGAACAAAGCATAGAATAGATACAACTGTATTTCGGCCGTTTTATCTGTAACAAAAATAAAAGCCCTGTTGAAAAGCCCGCCTGCTGAAATAGAAGAAGAAGAAAGAATTGTCTACAGTTGATTGATGGTACGACAATGGTTCTTCACAAATATGTATATGATGATCTGGCCCAAAATCCAGATCAATATGTGAGAGAACTTTTTAACGAAAGAAGTAATGTTAAAACATTTTATGAACAGTGTGGAATTGACAGGGAGATAATATCGAGACTTGGATTCCAGTTTTGTAAAGCTCAACTATTCAATCATTATATCATCCATAAATAGTGACGGGGAATCTGTAGCTCAGGCCCTCGGACTCGTAACCATACATTAAACATTTGAATTTATTTCTATGCTCCATCTAGCGGAAAAAATTACGCCACGAACTCTTTCTGAGCAGCTGCAGGAGTTACACCTAATTTTCTCTAGTATCTACTGGTCTTATTGTAGGTACGCGAGATAAAATTACAGATATTCAAACTGACGAAGGTTTTGATGAAACATTTCATAAAGCAAAATAATTTTCTTGTGAGTGCAGTCTCACTGAAGACCTTTTGCAAAATTCTCAGAATTCTGATTCTTAATGTAAAAGACCAAAGCGTGCAAAGCAAGTAACTTCCTGCTTATGTGATTTCGTAGCCATGTCGACTTTGGGAAAAAGCAATCTTGCTGAAGTGAAAGAATCAACTAAAAATGCTTTCATAAGGGATCATTTTCTTGTGACAGACAGATTGTGCTTTAAGTTTGAAAGTCGCTTCGTGAATGCTTCACGCACTTCACCAATACTAACCGTCTAGCTAGTGTAGCATTGCATTACAAAGAAGTTTACATTGACACAACTCTGTTGGCCTCATAAATCGACCTTGTGAGAAGATGTATACTCATTAGCTAATGCGCCAAAAGATTTCGTTGAACTTCGCGATTGTCTGAAATCAATGTCAATAGCGTATTTCGAAGTTTTGAAAATTATGCAAATCTTTATTGCTCTGTCTATCACAACGGCTAGTAATGAGAAATTCTTTTCTACATTCAGCCTGATTAAAACCTATTTAAGATCAACAGTAGGCGACGAAAGGCTCAGTGATCTGATGTTGATATTTAGTAAAAAGGCTCTTATTAAATTGTTTGACTTCAATGCTTTGGTTAGAAAATATATTTAAATATATAAAATTATTGTGTAAAATAAAAGTATATAGCCTAGAATATATGGTTGGAAAAATATTTTTTTAGAAAAACGAGAACTTGTCGGTTCTCAGTGTTACAATAAAACTGTGAATTACTTTTCAACTTAAGTTCTCTCTGCGTTCATTAAACACTTAAATGCTTCTTACTGTTATTAGTTGATTTTGGGAGAGACCTGTGCTAACCACTATGAAAAAGAATTGTTCTTTAACAACTGAGAGCCGACCAATTAAGGGGGCCCATAGAGGTTGCTTAGCCCCACCTTAGTTCAGAATGAAATGACGCCAATGGTAGTGTGGGCATAGGGCGTACCTTTCAATGCTTCATAATACATACAAAGGGTGCCCTATGGAAGGGGATTACATTTTAGCAGAAAATCACGCTTTGCATTGCATTACTCTGTAGCGGTTAACCCGTCTGGCGGTTTTTTTGTGACTGGTGTTCTTGTAAAGGCCCATATAACGAAACAGTATCAGCAAATATTTTGGTTGTTTCGGGAACTTGAACAATGAAAATAAATTAGCAAGACTTAGTAGTTAAATTTAAAAACCCTTTTCAAGTTCACTGAAAAGAACTATAGTAAGGAGCGACGCAGCTCAATAATAACCGAATCTCTAAAAATCAGAATTGTATGTCAAAAGATAGATCAAAAGAATTGACGTATTATGCTGATTCCAAATATATATCATTCATTAAGTTTAGTTTCACCCGTCAAAAGATACGAGCATGAGAAAATCTCCCTGATTTTTCAAAAAGGGGGAACCTTCCCTAAAAGTCAAGGAATCTTGATGAAAATCACACTGTCATATTAAGCGCATCACAAAACCCTATTGTCGTGGTCTCATTCCTATCTGTACAAAAATGTGGAATTTTCTATTTTGCGAATCACGGATGGCTGTTTATTTGTTTCTTTGTTTTTTTTTTTGTTATGTTGTTTTTTTTTTACTTCCCAGGGGGGATCGTTTCGAACCAATGGTCCCAGAAGATTGGTAGAGGGCTTATTCCAACCAAAATCAAAAGTTTTAGTGCCTTTTCTAAGTGACCAAAACGATTAGGGGCCCCTAGGACCCCTCCTCCCAAGCAGCCTTCCCCAAAGTCGTCTGATCAAATTTTTTTAGATAGACGATTTTATCAGAATAGTTTAAAGGTCCAATAGGTAAGATTTTGGTGATGATATGATCCTTCATATTCCCTTGGGAAAGGGGTGTAAGTTACGTAATTATGGTGAGATCTAAGGGAAACCGTCTTGAACCTATTGTCTTAAAAGATCGGCAGAGGGCTCAATTGAATGAAAATTAATAGTTCTAGAGCCCCAAAAGTCCTCTGATCAAAACTTTGATTTCTCTTTTTGTTGAGAATAGCCGTTTGGTCCAATTTATATGCCTCTGGAGCAAAACCTAACCCTCCCCCCAGCCCCTGGAGAAAGTACTGTGAGTTGTGAAATTTGTCAATACAATCCACATACAGCATTCGCAACTGCTGTGTAGAACTCATAGCCTTATGATGCTGTGTTCGCCTGTAGTTCGAGAGGCTACCAGTTCAAAAATCAGTTATTCTCTATTTTTTGGAAAGAAATTAAGAGGTGAAATCTTTCTAAAGAGAGGGCTTTCTGACATGATTTGGAAACATCCGCGAAAAATTCCCCTAGAGCATTTTCAGCGAATATGAAATTGCCTGAGGGGTATTCTCCGGGGGTTAGGTAGGGGGGGGGGGGGTATTTTACATGAGCAAAGCTTTACTTTGATGAATTTTCTGTAGGAAAAGGAATTTTTCCTGGAGGGAAGCTTGATTCCCCGGTATTTTTGAAGTGATCAGAAATTAAATTAAAAAAACAAAATTGTTTCAACCGAAAGTAAGGAGCGAAATTAAAAATTAAAACGAAGAAATTATTCCGTACATGAAAGGTACTGCCTCCTCCTCAGCACCTCGTTCTTAAAGCTAGAGTTTTTTATAACTTTAAAAAGAAAAGTTGTGACTGAGTCAAACTTTAGCGTATAGAACGATGTGTTGAGGAAGGAGCGTCCCCTTTCATATTTGAAATAATTCCTGTTCGTTTTAAGTTTTAATGTCACTCCTTACTAAAAACCTTTTTTTTAATTTAATCGTCATTAAGAAATCAAAACCTAAAAAGTTGCTTATTGCCAAAAAAACAACTATATGTTTACACAAAAGCATAATATTTTCCAATATCATATCTTTTTACCCTATAGTTGGTGATTTGTCACCCACATTTCTATTATTTTATATTTGGTGCCCGCTACTACCAAAATCTGCATCATTGGATATTGATGTCTTTTCCATCGAAAACTGACTTCCTGATTTTTCATAAGTTTTTCCGGAACTAATCCGTTTCAAAAAATTGGATATTGTTATTACTATCCTAGGTATTCTAACTGTTCGTCAATGTTCTTATGTAAAGACATACTGAGCCCTATGTTAACAATATTTAAGCTGAACCACACCCATATCTTCCACAACGTCACACCTCTTCGTACCGCATGGTGTGTGAAGTGTGAAGTGCGCACTCTTGCTAAGTGTAGCACACTTACCCCATATGTGTTGTGAATAACGTCGTCAGACACTTTTTTAAGTAGGTAATTCCTCAAGCTTGCCAATAGTGTTGCCATTGATGTTAGCCGTGGTGGCTGGAGGAGGTGCATAGAATTTCACTTTTGGAAGCGTGAAAAAAAATTAACTATGAAACAGATCTTCAGTAATGTGCTGAGTAATTCGAAAGTATATATTTCTATACAATATTTTATCTTTATCTGGTGAGGCTTCTGACCCAAAAACTTCCACTCTCGGTAAGGGACATACTCAAGGGGCGCCGGGGGGCGGGGGCGCCAAGGCCTGGGCAACCCTGGCATCTCTAATTAATTTTAGAGCCTGTTTTATTCAAATTATTTTATAAAAAGAGTATTTTATCTTTACTCTCTCTAAGAAAAAGTTTTTTCGTACATGCTAGCGCTAGGTAAAGACCCGTAGGATGCGTTTTTTTTGGAGGGGGGGGGGCTGAAAAATCTTGGACAGTACTATGTTAGTAGGGAGCGACGTTATATTTACCTTGGCGTTATATGCCTTGGTAGGGAATACGTAGTCCCAGAGTCCAAAGTTCAAGGTCACGAGGGAAAACCCAGGAATGTTTTTTTCAACAGAGGGGAGACCTTGGGAAAAACCTTAGTTATATAACATGTTTGTGGACAATTTAAGATTTTGGGAAAACCTAACTAGTTTCTCAACAAGGGAAGACCTTGGGGAAAACCTAGTTACTTAACTGATTTGTCAACAAGATTTGGGGAAAACCCTTATTGTTATTATTGATTTTAGAATAGGAGGTCAAATAAGAGAAAAACCCCATAGCCTTGGAAAATACCCTATATAAAGTAGGATATAGACCTATTGACAGAATCACTTTGAATAGTGTAGATTGAATAAACTAAGGGAATAAAATGTCTGAAAAAAGGAAATGTTGTGATTCTGAAAAACAGGTGAGTAATGTTTTATTTTTTGCATTATGTTAATTAATATGGTCGGAGAGATAACTCTTATCACAAATATGTTTTACAAATTATTTAGTTGTTATAATGAATAGGTATAGATTTTAAGATTACAAAATATGTCCCAGGAAAAATCACAACCCCGCCCCCCTTTCCTTTGTCAAATATGGTAATTTAGAATTTTGCTATTTAAAAGCTTCCATTACCTAAACAGTCAAATTACCCCCCCCCCTCCTCACAACGGCTGTATGATGCTCAAAGACGTTTACCAGTCACCGGTGACTGTCTTTGCCTAAGCTAGTCATAATATTATTAAATATAGGTTCACTATCACCCTATTCAGATGGGTAGGAGGCCAGTAGCCATTGATTGATGAGAGGGAGGCAAAGTTGTGATTATATATAAATAAAACATGATCATACTGGTACTATCATCTACATTTAATTTACTGAAAGTTAAGTGGCTACTCATATTTCGGGGACGCCAACCCTTTGTTGATTGAGAGGGATGTGTGTGTGTGTAAGGGGAGGGGGGGGGGGGGGGGGGGGGGGGGTAATTATATAAAATAAAATATAATTATTGTAGTTCCATTATCTATCTACTTATACTTACTTTTCATATGAGTGAGTTATCCCGAAAAATGTCCCTGATTGAGATGCAAATCATTTTTTATAATATTCGTTAAGCAAAGATTTATTTTTTATATAGTTTCACTTTTTATAACATAAGTTTATTTAGGCTTAATTCCATGTTTTTTCCTTCAATAGACAGAATAAAATGTTCAAACGAGGTCAATTTGGCAAAGCATACCTTTTAAGAAATAAACTTTAGGCGAAGTTGCTAATCCAACCCGTTTGGGTATATAATAGCGCGATGGAAGTATACAGTGTATGTTAAGAAAACTATTCATTTGTAAACAATTTTTAAAGTACTAAAGACACGAGTTTTTGTTTAGCTGCTATAAGCATTTTAAGTTAGATTAAATTCGCAAAACAGTGTTGTCAATAATAAAACAATGATAAACTGCAGAGCTGAATAATATTAGCGGAAACTATTTCCTATGAATCCGACAGTGTTTTTCATTTGTGAAAATTCAAATTTACAAAATCTGTTGATTGTTATATATATATTAGTGAAAACACATTTTGTGAAAAAATATGACCTCAAGTTCAGAAATTTACTATTCTGATGTGTCAGAAAATATTTTTGATGATGACCAAGCACTAGATGGTATGCAAGATACCATTTAAGGATACTTGTTCCAGCTAGACCCCGACGCCACGCAGGCGGATCGACCGAACGCTGCCGACGAGAGGCCCGGTTGAACGCCACTGAAGTGTAGTTACGCCGCTGGCGCGTTGCAGGCACGCGGCCGCCAACAGTGGTGGCGTTAGGTCGCAGTAATATGCAGTAATGCTTGATGAAAAAAACTACTACTAATTTTGATAATTATTTATGTTAAGAATACATAGCTAATAGATACTTCAACTACACTTATTAAGCAGGGGTTCTGAAACGCCACAGGCATTTCGTTTTTACCAGATTTCTACTTTTCTTGATGAATAACAACCAGTTTCTAGCCAGCAACTTGCGAATTTTTGAACTCATGAAAAGGCTCGAATCCGTTGTAAATTTAAGCTGTGATTTGAGAAAGACTGATGAAAACATTAGTTTTTGCAGTCAACATTGATCGCGCCGGCGGCACGCCACCAACCTCTTACCGGCGGCGCGGCGTGCTGTTTTTTACCCCACCTCCACCGGTATTCCTTCATCAGTACGGCGCCAGGGTCTAGTTCCAGCCTCTTGTGACACCCAATGTAGCTTCTCTTGTTGTCCAAGATCATAGCACAATTCCCGAGGAGCCGAGAGGTTCATTTGAAGATTCATCACCATGGTAAGCAATAGAATAAAAAATGCTTCACTTCATGTAGATTAGCCTATGCCAAGTCTATAGAAATGTAGGTAACCGAGGCCTATTTCACAATTAGGTTCATTAGCTTACAAAGGAAAGGCTATAGTTTTAGAAAAACACATTTGTATTAGTTTTGTGCTATCACCCTTTATAAAGAAACACTATAAAATTCTATAGACTAGGCCACTTCAAAAAAGATAAATTTTCTGATTAGCCTAATTTAATATTAAGATGGTCTAACCTAAAAAATAGACACACGTATAGTCAGAATTCCATTGTGAATCCATATATAGCTAAATTTATCAAGCCCCCCCCCCTCCTCCCTCCCCCTCCCTCCATAGTGGTGTAAAATACACTCTGAATTATAAATCAACACCATATTTTCGTACATACCCTAGACTGCAGTTCCAAAAAATCTAGTGTTTCAGCACAATTCAAAATAATGAGTATTTTTCAAGCTCTTTTATAATTAAATAATCACTTGACAGGGACTATTAATTTTGAGCCCTGAAGGGGCTAGAAGGCTCAGAACATCCCAAAGAAACCTAGTAACCCTAAGCTCAAAAATTTGCTTCTTTAAATAACTGGCTAGGGAGAAAAATAGGTCATTTGTAGCTAACTAATGATTGAAGCTGACTTAGACTATATATTTCCATATTAGGGGGGGGGGGGAGTAAAGTATAGGCTTGTGGTATCAACTTCAAAGTCTATTAACTATAATAATTTATTTATTATGAAGTAACTAAGTAAGAGTCTTTTATTCAGGCTCCTCACTAAACAAAATATAACCCAGTTGTATTGATGATTTGTATCTAGTGATTATGTCAGTGATTCCAATTCTCAAAATGTAAATGGGGCAAAAATAAACAGTTAGCCATGATAAAATAAAAAGTAGCAAAATGGAAATAAGAAGGTATTTTTCAAAGTCTAACTGAGGCAACTGCTCCCCCCTCACATAATTGGCGCCCCAAAATTATGTGGCCTAATGCTGAATTAGAATAAACAGTGTACATTGGCAAGTACAAACAATACAATAATATTTTGTATATGATTCATAATACAATGATATGTATTACATAATAACAATGACAGATAATGATCTAATAGTATTGATTTATTTTATCAACATTTGTCATTCAGAGAAGCCATGACTCTCTAATTTTGTTCTTAATATAATTCCTGTTTTTTCCATTAAATTTTTTTGGTACTGTTCTAATATCTGGGCAACACACAAGAAAGCAACTTGAGAAAAGCCAAGATCAGATAACATTACCAAGTAATTTCCTATCTTATACTCTATAAACAAGGGGTTTCTCACTCAAGGAACTATATTTAAGCTTTAGTTTTTTTGGCATTTAGGAGGAAAAAAGGTACCTAGGTTAATTTAGGTTATGTATTTATTATATGCTATGCTTTACCCCCACCCCCTAATGTAAAAATATACAGCCAAAATTTGTTCATAAACTATTATATTTTTATCCTATTTTGTTTTATTTCACTAGCATTAACAAAAACTTCACTTCTTGCATGTTCCCCAGGTATTGAAATAGTACCTTTTTTTCTTGCATTGCTTTAGTAAAACAGTGTGCATTCCTTTTCACTATTAAATAACCATAATTTTTAGAAGGTCTATAGGATATATATTCTGAAAATTCAATCTATTATTATTATGGTACCTGGTTTGCCTGTGAGTCCAGGCAATTTGATGTTCATATGTTAATCCTAAAACTCAAATGCCCTTGCCTGAGACTATAGGCAGGCAGACCTTATGTCACTTGTTCACCTGCGAATCCAGGCAATATTTGTATCTTAGAGCATAAAGAACCAATGACTTTAATAGTCAAACAGTGCTCACCCAAGTAATTTGCATTTCTAATATAAAAAGCATAAAAGGTTTATGCTACTATTATATAATAACTATGAGGTAGATTTATATCAAAATATTCAAGCAAATCACACAGCCTACTAGGTGTCTTACCTTAGCCTACATAAGGTAGGCTATCAGTGAAAGTCATTAAGTCTGCAAAACTACCAATAGCGGTAGCCTATATATTGATACTTTCTTTTAGAATCATTAATGTTTACCTTTAAACTGCTTCATGGTTAAAAGATCCTGGAGTGCAAAAAATCCTAGTAACATCAAGATTAGGCCTAGTCTAGCCAAGCTCTTTTTCAAGAAGCATTCCTTAAAAGTATTTTTCGAAGAAAAGAGCTTTGCTGAACTAGGTTCCGATTTCTGTTTTACCAGAACATACAAGAAAACAACACTTTCTAAGGCTATATGCTGATTTATTTATTTTTGCTCATTTTCTGCTGTTTAACATCACACGTTCTTTATTTTTGAAATAGGCCACGAACTTTCCTATTAGAATACATTATGTAAACTGGCGATCTTTATCCTTAAAAAATGAATTATCGGTTTTTCGCACTCATTTAAGATGTATATGGCTGTGTAAGTTTGTACTTGACCAATTTAATGAATTAGTTTTCATTTAAGTGTCATTGGTACTTTGAAGCTTTAAAATTAGTTGCAACTCTTAGTTATAAAATTAAAATTTGAAATCCTGGAAAAAAAACAGATCAAGGAAAGTTTGAGAATATGTGACTAGTTACTGATACATTCAATTTATTTTCTGTAGGAAAGGGAGGGGGGCGGGAATAGAATTGATTGTTGAACTTAACCCACAACCCCCTTTAACGTGCAAATATACAGCAGAAATTATATATATATGCTATCTATCTCCCAAGCGTCTCAATTGTTTCAACTCCATATCTATAAAATTGAATCAACTAAATTGTTTTCTAGTAAGGAACAAGTACCAATTTGGGGTACATATTTGCACAATAGGGGAGTAACGGTAAAGTATCCCAACTTTACCCACTCACCTAATCTGCAACTGTATAGTACAAAATATAGAAGTCCAATGCATTCTGTCACATTTGTCTTTGTTGATATGAAACCGGCTTTCTTAGATCTTACATTTAGCGAACTTCGAGAGTGTGTACTGGATAATATGGAGTACCCTCTACGGGACCGAAGGCTTTTTTATATTTCTTTTTTAAGTATCGGGATATACCTTATTTTATGCATAAATAATGTATCACAAGAGATCCAAAAACGTATTTTGAACAATCCTACAAAAACAAATAGTTGAGGAATAACGAGAAAAAACGACTTAG
>JAPEVW010000847.1:0-15000 GCA_027921565.1 Artemia sinica
CTGTGATGACATCTAATGGTTTTTTTTTGTTTGTTGTTGTGATTTGCTTGCTACATTTGGGTTGTAGACTCAGCAGTTCCCAGTTGTAGAGGAACTCCTGCTGTTGCCAATCTTTGTCAAGTCTTCGCTGAAGGCAATTGTCAAGTCTGCAGACACTGTATCTTCAGAGAGCTGATTCCACAAGTTGGTTATTCGTTGGCTGAAGAAATGGCTTCTCTTGGATAGAAGAGTGCTTCTTGAAAACTTTTATTGAATGTCCTCTTGTCACAAGGCGTTCTGGGGGAGCAAGGAGACCAGGAACACTATTTTTTGAAATGACTTTGTGGGTTAGAATCATGTCGCCTTGCTTCCTCCGATATGTGAGAGTAGGGAGCTTCAGATGATGCAAATGCTCTTTCATATGGCACTTGTTTGAGGCCATCATACCATCTTAGTTGCTCTTCTCTGTACTTTTTCTAGTATTTCCCTGTCCTTCTTAAAATAGGGGGACGCCAGGGACATTCAAATCTCAAGGCGTGGACAAACCAGTGCCTTGTAGAGCTTCATAAATACTTTAGGACGCTGGCTAGAGATAGTTCTTTTAATAATTCCAAGGGATGGGAAGGCAGAAGAAGATACAGATTTTGCATGGGTACTGAAACTCAGCAATGATCAACAATGACTCCAAGATCTCTTTCTTCAGTAACTGCAGAGAGGGGGTTACCTTGGAGATGGTACTGCTGATGTGGATTATGTTTGCCAAAATGAATGACATGACATTTTTCAGCATTAAAGGAGAGGAGCCATTTAAGCCCAGCTTCCAAGAATATCAAGGTCCGTTTGTATAGATTGGAGATCAGATGGTTTATAGCAGCTTTGCCAACAAGTTTTGAGTCATCAGCATAAAGTTTGAGGAGGTTCAAGAGAAGGTTTGGTGCATCATTAATATAAAAATTGAAGAGGACTTGGTCCAAGGATGGTCCCCTGGAGGGACGCCACTTAACACAGTTATGGATGACGATAAATGAGGAACATCTTGAGAATCATAGACCCTGACGGCTTGTGTTCTTTCTGATAGGGAAACTCTGTATCCACTGCACAGTAACACCATCAACAGCTGCTGCCTTCAGTTTGGTGATCAGGAATTCATGAAACACCTGTCGAAAGCTTTTGAGAGGTCCAGGGAGCACCATATCAAAAGGAAATCCTTGATCCAGCAGTGATGTTACCTACTTGTATGTCTGTATTAGGTTAGTGTCCACAGATCTACCAGATCTGAAGCCATGTTGAGAAGGAGTTAGTATGTTGTAGTTTCAAAGTGCTGAATGAGAGCTCTTATTTACAAATATCTTGAGCACCTTTACAACTGCAGGAAGTGATGCTGAGGGACGGTAATTTTCAGCACAATCCTTGGGGCCTTTTTTATGGGATTGGCATGACATAGGACGTTTTTCCAATATGTAGGTAGCTCTCCGTTTTTTAGGGACAGCTGGAAGAGTCTGCACAGAGGAGAAGTGAGGACATTATACACTCTTGAAGAAGCTCTTGGGTGTAAACCCGTCAGTCCTTTGGACTTGTAACATCAAATTATCAAGGCTAGATAAGACCATTTCTTCAGAAACTAACAGGCGAGGCATTGGGGTAGATACAGATTGTGATGGTGCTGCAGGGAGGGTGGGACAATACCAGGTGGTGAAAGCGGAGGCAAACTGGACATTTAGTAAATTAGCTTTATCTATCGGCAACGTGGAGTGCGTTACCCTGCTATGTTTGAGGTCAGGGAATGGTGTGACGGTTAGGACTTTTAGCAGAAACATGCCTCCAGAAGGATTTGGGGGTTTGCCTTGATATCAGTGGCAAGCTTCTCCTCATATTCAGACTTCAGTTTCCTAACTGAGTCCAAGACGAGATTCCAAGCCTTTGCATACCTAGCCAATTTTCCTGTGTTTTTTCTTTTTGTACCTTTTCCAAGCTCTGGCTCTCCTATTGATAGTCCTCTTTGTATCCTTTGTGAGAAACAGAAGTGTTTTTGGTTGTCTTCAATAAATAATACAGGAGTGCTTCTTTTCTGTTGACAGGAGAGTTTCCTTAACATTCAACCATAACGTGTTGATATCAGAAGTAATGAGCTCGACCAATTAATTGATACCAATTCCCGCTGTATTTCATGATAGTCAATAAAAGTTTGAGGGTGTGCAAGTTAGTTTGAAGACGACTATTACATAGACAGTACAGAGAAGATAACTGACGTGGTCGCTGTTACCAACTGGAGGAAGAAATTCATTTCTGATGAGAGAGTCTGGGTCACTCAGAATTACAAGATCCAACAAGGAAGGGTTCTGGTCACCACGGTGCCTTGTGGGTTTTCAAAACCGTTTGGTGAAGGAAATTGTCAGATAAACAAGACACAAATGGTGAATCCCCACCGCCAGATGCCGGATGACCAAGTCCATCCACCCACTCAACTGAGGGGAAATTAAAATCGCCAATTATTATCAAATCAGATGCAACCTTTGTGATACCAAGGAAGCCATTCCATCAATAATTTTTTTAAGTGATGATTCACATTCTTCAAGACTGGGTGCGCTAGGGCTTCTGTAAATACACCCAACACAGACTTTTTTGTCATGAAGATTAATATCAAGCCATACACTTTCAACCCAAGTACATTAAAAATAGGAAGGTTGATAAACACTAACCTGGAAGCCTTCTCTGACATAGACACCAACTCTCTCTGCAGTTTTGGCTGTTCCTAGATTAGTGAAGCACTGAAATCCAGATATCTGCAGCGAACTCTCAGTAGAAGGAACTGCAGTGTACTTTGGCAGAATCTCCACCAAACCGGCAATATCTGCTGCCTCTTCTCTTAAGAGCACTTGGGTTTCCAGAAACTTGTTTGTAAGAGAGTCAACATTGCTCGAGATGACACGTAGGGTGTTATTTTTCCGAGACTTTTGTGACATGCCGTCTAGCGGCAGAGGTCCAGGAGCTGCACAACTGCGATAGACACAGGTGGCATGGAAGTAAGTTCAGAAACGGCACTACGAAACTCGAAGTACTCGAGCTATCACATGACAAAAAAAGTTCACTACATAATTGACTAAGTTCATTTTCTGTAGAGGATACACTATAATCAACACTTGAAGTATTATGAAAACAAAGAAGATAACTGCAAGAAAACAGGGCTATTTAAAGGTGAGGGACAAACTGTTAGGTTTCCATCGCGGACTGGTTTGAGGCTGGCTTTGGAGTTTTCCAGCCGTGATGAACAGCTACGTTTTTTGACACTATTTGTCCTTTGAAGATGATGAGATCTGTTTCGCCAGCGTTTTTTCGCCTCTTTAGCTATCTACAAGAGCTTTACGTTTGTTATGCTCTGCGTTTGAAGCATCACCACGAAACTGAATGTCTTCGTGGAGTTCACAAGAACAGTTGATGATTGTCCTTTTGATGTCAAAACTTGGTACAGAGAAGAAGATAGGAGGCGGGGCGCGCACTTGCAGACTGTGGGTTTGCAGGGGTGGGTAGTCTTCTCACATTTGCAATACGTATGTCCTGAAGTTTATAACTTCTGGCTGAGGTATGACTGGATGTAGAGCTGTTCGTCCAGTTGGGATGGATACCATACGCAAACTATATTAAGAGCTCTGCACTGCCTATCCCGCTCTTCATTGAAAAGGCGCTGGACCTCATTGTCAAGATGTTGAGAAAAATAATTTTTTATGCTAGCAGTCTCTTGTTGAACAAGGGTCTGAATCTCAGGCACGCACATCAGAGATTGAGCATTTATCGGTGACCTGATGTTCAAGAGCAGACACCTGTGCTTTAATATCACTGATTGACTTTGAAATTTCAGCTTTCATGTAGTTTCAAGGTTTCTTACTGAGGACTGCGCGATATCTTGTATAACAGCCTGGGACGGGATTTTGTCAATGATGTTGCTCTTCATATTGTTTATTGTAGCTTCAACAATACTCTTGATGCTAGGGTTCTGACTAGAACTGCTTGGAGTCATACCCGTCAAGAGATTTTTGTGATCAATACATATTCGGGCTCAGGCATATCCATACAGTCAATACATATCCACTTCTCACATCCATTGCAGAGAATTGCAGAAGAGTCATCATCAAGATCCATCTCACACGCCAAACACTTATCACATCCTTTTTTGGGGCTGATATGAATTCTTTTTGAACCCCCTCTAGGTGTCGCGCGTCTGTATTATGAGTCGGTTGTTTCGGCGGCATTATTTGATCAGTATTAATGTATTCTTTTTTTCACTGATTTTTTCTGAACAGACTGGTCACTTTTCACAGTGTTTAAAAGTTCTGCCTGCAGAATTTGTTAAATTATTCAATTGCACTTAATTTTCAACCACATTGTATAGCATCATTGTCATCACTGACTGAGGAAGCAAAAAATTAACTTACTTCAAAGTCCATGTAAGTCAAATAAAACACTTAGAAGGGCAACTTTAAATGTCACTGTAGGTTAATATACTTATAAAATATCACAAAATATGTAGGAAAATGTCTTTAAGATATAAATTGGGCTTATAATCCTTTTTTCAACTTAATCAGGGAACAAACCAAACAGGTTCAGGCTATATGCTAGGCCTATTGAAGCTAGGACTACTACCTGAAAGAAGATCTCTTCTAAAAAATCAACTATATCCAACAAAACAAAGAAAAATACTTCTCTTATTTACTCAAATTGGTTTATTTACTCAATTTGGTAGGCTATTAAGTATAGGCTAATTGTTGATATTTTTGTTGCTAGTGTGTTTGTGTAAACAATGATGATATGATGGCACTATGAATCATCTGTTGAAGAAAAGAGCTGTCCACAGCGCTATCTATCCATTTAGAATAGTTAGAATAACTATCCAGTTATAATAAAGTCTAGTTTTATAGATGGCAGGACACTATGGCAAATGAGGTACCCTATATCCCGGCAAGGGATAAATATTTTATTTTCCAGTCAATTTCTGATGATAGATAAGACTTTTCTGAACAAATTGATATAAACTTTATACTATAAATAGAATACTTGGTCACACCAAAAAAGCAGTGATTTTGTATTATTAAAAATTTAGCCTCTGGGCCAATACTTCATCACTATCATCACATCGTTTGACATTCTAGGAGAGGATGGAATAATCTTAGGAAAATAGTTTGAAAGTTGCTGATGGCATTTTAGAGAAGAAAGTTAGAAATACAGCCAGGAATATTATTGAAAATGCTTTATGTTTAAAAGAGAGGAGGAGAGACTTTGTACAAGCGTTAATTGAGTGGTAGATTACATGAAAATAAGAGGAATGGAAAGGAAGGGAGAAAGCATTAAAATAAAACTAAAGAGGTGTAAAGTGGAGGCCATGGATAAAATTCCTATGATCTAGAAGATGCAGCCAGATGGTATAGTAGTAAAATATTGTACTGGTATGTTAATAAATTGTGAGTGAATTGTAATCTGGACTTGTCTCAGATAAAGATAGGAATGAGGCCACAATTAGTGATAAGGAGAGAGTTAAAGAGAGATTGGTTGGAACATTTGAGAATGTGCACTGTGATGACTTACTGGAAAATATATAGAGAAGAATGAAAAAGTTGTGACACTTTGGATATGAAGGAAGATTATTTTGAGAGGAAGTATAGTGATAGCACTAAAAGGATTTAAAAATAATAAGGCGTCAGGTGTGATTATGGCTATGCGTAAGATTTTTATATGTTTAGTACCTTATATTTTATTATGACAAGTACTGCTGATTGGCATAGGTGTGTAAGGCGTTTGATAATAAAATGGTTTTATCATTGATGTCATGATAAATGAGTTTCTAAATATGGTAGTTACAAAGTTAGCAATAATTTACTTAACTTACAGGATAACTTACAGGAACAGTGCCTTATAATCAGGATATCATATCCTGTTATGGCACTCTCTAATTTTGGCTCAACATAGTGTGCCTAGTGCACAAAGTGCACTAGTGCACTAGTATCACTTTTGTATGTTATGTATTATGAATAAACACTTCTTCTGTAGACGCTTGCCAAGATGGTTTTTGAAGCTGTTAGAGTTGGTGCCAACACTACTTCTTTGGGTAACAAGTTTCCAGTCTTTAACTGCTCTAACTGACCAGAAAGAAGATCTCTGTCTAGTTAATGCTGTTTGTTTCTGGATTTTTGCAGAATGACCCCTAGTATAGACATAGTCTGATACAGAAGAATTTTTGAACTTGGTCCTATCTAGATCCTTTCTTGATTTGAAAATCTGGATCAGGTCCCCTCTGTTTCTTCTATAGTTCAGGCTTGGCTGCTTTATTTGTTTCAGGCGCTCTTCATATGACATTTCTTTTAGTTCAGGGAGTTGTTTGGTGGTATGTCTCTGCACCTTTTTGATTTTGATAGTGTCGCCAAAGTATGAGGGGCCCCAGACTATGTTTCCATTCTCAATGGTTGGTTTTACAAGGGCTTTGTAGAGTCTGGTGAAAGTTTAGTGTCTAAATGCTGATTGACCAACCAGCCTGCTTGCCTTATTTGCAATGACATCTGTGTGCTGGTGGAATTTTAGACAGAGGTATATAAAGATCCCCAAGTCTGTTTCACAATCAGTGTGTGATATGACTGAGACAGTGTTTGTTCTTGCTAATGTGAGGGTGTCATTGATGTTTTTTGGCTTGGGTCCCAATCCAAATGTCTTGCACTTTTTAGCATGAAGCTTAATCCTAGGCTCTCAAAGATGTACTGTTCAACATGTAATGTCACTCTGCAGGATGGTTATATCTCTTGTTTTGCCACTGGCATGAAAAGCTTTGTGTAATGTGCAAAGAGCTTGACGTGGCTGGTGATACCTTCAGTTATGTTATTATGTGGAGGATGAAGAGTTAGTGGCCTATTATGCTCCCCTGGATGATGCCACTTGGTACACTAGCTTTTGATGACAATGTGTCTTCCACTTTAACAATCTGGCTATGGTCAAGTAGAAAGGAAGATATCCCCAAAATCATCTGCTCACTTATACTGAAGGTACAAAGTTGTGAGAGCAGAGTGCTATGGGGGACTTTGTCAAAAGCCTTTCTACAGCAAACAGAACTACCAGAATACTCAGGCCACTTTCCAGGGCTGTGTCAACTGTCAAAAACTTCCAGGAGCTGATTGTGTTTCTTGTAAAAGGGAAGTACAGTAACTATTAATTTTAGGGAAACTCTAATTAAACCGTCTATTAGGAAGGTGATGAGAGTGAGTGTCTGGTAATTATAGCAGCATTACCTGGAACTTAGGTAGCAAATTACTTATCACAATGATACTTTTAGACTAGAGATTACTTTAATTTATTTAAATTTCATTGCCATCAATAAAATGATCCTGTAGTTGCCAGTCAATAAAGATAGTGTGCTGACTGTTCAGGTGAGTCCCTAACTAATCACCAGGGATTGTTGCACCTTTCCTGTCAACTGATGATTTGAATGACTAATTGATAGAAGAAACTATCCTGGTTTAACAAGTTCCATAGACTCACCATCTGATTGGAGAAGAATTTGCTCTGCAACCTTCATTGACACACTTCTTTGAAAGTTTTTGATGATGTCCTTGAAGAAATACCTGGTTGTATTTCTTGAAGAGATGTTTGGGATAAATTTTTTATGGTTGAGCAGCTTGGAATATCATAATCATGTCCTACTATCTTTTGGTAACAAGTCAGTGTGGGTAAAATTCTATTTTTTAAGCCAAGGAAGGGGTGTTGTAAGGGATGTCATAGAAACCTAATGCCATTTAGCTATACACCTCTGAACTAATTTTAGAGTGTCTTGGTCTCATTTATTAATTGGGTTGGCAATGCACATACCAAACTCCAGCTTTGGCAAATTAAACCTTTAAAAAGCTTTGAAATAGATGAGGTGTGTGAAACAGCTACTGAAAGTCTCTAAATATACCATGAGTATGATAGCCTTGGCAGAAACAGCCTGGGCATGTAGACTAAACTTTAAATCTTGTGTCAAATAATTGTCCCAGGTCATGCTTAGCATGACTACTGACAATAGGTTGCCTTGTTTTGTCTACTGACTCAATTGAGTATGATGTCTTCAGTTTTTCTTTTTACACAAAGTGGATTACTTTGTATTTCTGGACATTGAACTTTCAGCTTCTACATCTCTCACCAGCAAGTAAATGGGTCCAAGTCTGCTTGAATGGTTTCTATTTTATTTTGAACTTCAACTGAACTAATCAAACAGTTTATGGTAACCAAAAATGTAAGTAAGGAACCAAGTGGCTAAATAGTAACCTAAACTCTAAAAAACAGAATTTTGAACTGGCCCCCTTCCCACCCACCTATGAATTTTCTAAGGAAATCTTACACTGGGGGAATTGTTCAAGATCCTATACAAAATCATTTTATTTATCTTACTTCTCTTTACCAACTCACTTTACATGTGGAGATATTAAGGGGAATTGCCAGGGGAAATTCTTACTGGGTTGGAATTGTTTAGTGTATCTTCTGTAGGTGGGGGGAGTTTTCCACAGGATAAATTCTCTAGAGGAAATTTTCCGTGGGAATAACTTTCTACTAGGGGGCGGGGGGGGGGGGGTATTTGCAAGAAGAAATTTCCATGGATGGGTGGATTTCTAACATGATTTTAAAAACAACCAGAAATTAAAGTCTTTTCAAATAAAAAGGCTAAGAAAACACTTCAACCAGAATCGTCTCCAAGAAATTTTCCAGGGGTAATTTTTGGCTAAAATTGAATTGTCTGGGGGGGGGGGGGGAATTTTCCTGGTGTAAATGGGGGTATTTCATAAGGGAAGAACTTTAAATGGAGGGATTTTCTATGAGGGAAGGAATTTTCCATGGAGGGTGGGGGGAGCCAGATTTCTGGCTTCATATGAGGGGGCTGGACAGCCCCATCATACACATAATAAATAATTTGGTTTATACATTGAAATTTTCATGTTGGGAGGGTAGTTTCTGAAGGTGAACTTTCCCAAGAAAATTTTACACAGGGAAAAACTTTGCCAAAATCAATATGCAAATTCCGTTTTATTAGTTCATTGTACAGTGAGCCCCCCCCCCCCCCCCCCCCCCCCCCAAATTCAAACCGGCAATTTTTTGAAAAAACTGTTCAGAAAATTAAGAAAAAAACAAGTTTTCTTTTTATACGAACGTAAGGAGGAAACATCTAAAACTGAAAAATGAGCAGAAATTATTCCATATATGAAAGGGACTGTCCCTCACAGCAAACGGACCCACTTTTATGCTAAAGTTTATTACTTTAAAAAAGTTAGAGTTGTGACAAAGAAGCACTTTTTAGAGCGTAAAGAGCAGGGCAATTCTTGAGGCCGATTCGAAGTGAGTGTATCTAATGGGACAGTCCCATTCATATGCAGAATATTTTCTCTCGTTTTAAGTTTTAAGGTAGCTCCTTACTTCAGTAAAAAAAACTTCTTTTTTAGTTTAATTAATTTTGAATCATCTGTGGAAAAGGCTTATTGATTTTTGGTGGGGTTAGAGGGTGTATCATTAATGAACATAGTTAATAAAATTGGGTCCAGCAACTGGGCCTTGAGGTACTCGACTGCTCACTTCCACAACATTATCAGAGAAAAATGCTTCCCCTTTTCCCAAACACTTTTATACTTGTTTTTATTACGCAGGAAAAAACATCATTCATCAGTCCACTGGTTCCTGTATACACTCACCAATAAAAGGTATTAAGCTTAGTATGCAGGTCTCCGATGCTGTAGATAAAGTTTTAGAAACATTTTATGTTTTTTAAGAAGGGTAGAGGAAGTTTCTGACCAAATCTTCACTTGTTGTAGATAATAATTGATAAGGGGCCCTGAGTTGTCACAAACAAATTAGTCTTCAGTTTTAAAGTTATGAGCAAGTGTTGATTCCGCTGATAGAAGACCATTAGCCAAAGGCCTTATCCTTGTATGATATACCCAGACAAAATATGTTAAAACTGATTAGTGCTGGATATGTACACAGAATTAACAGTGCTGGAGTTAAGGCAGGGAAATAAGGGTTCGTAGCTGGTTTCATCATTAACTCAGGATATCTAAGCTGGGTGGTGTTATATCCAAACAAATACATTAAAGTGATTACTGCTATGTATCAAAGAGTAACATTGCTGCAGTTAAGGCAGAAAATGTTAGTAGCTGGCTCCATATTAAATCAGAGGGACCTAAATCAGGGTTGTGTTGTATCAATTTTGTTTATTTTTGGATGTATCATTTTGCTGGACTTTGTCTTAAGGAGCCACATCAAAGGTGACAGGAGAATAAAGAATACAACAGGGAAGTAAAACCTACTCCTGGACTTCCGATTACATTGATGATTTAGAGCGTCTCTAATTGAAAGTCGCTAGCGTAAATGACATGAACTTTTAGAGGTTTTGCAAGAATAGGTTTGAAAAAATTAATGTGTAGAAAGGACTACAGGACAGAATCCAGGGTTGGCTGGGGGGATTTTTCCAGTGCCCGAGTTAGTTCTTTTTCTATTTTTACCCTTTTTGGAATTGTACTTGTCAATGTGGCCAATTATTTGTGACTCCTTGCCACAGGCCCGGCCTCTCTCAAAATTTTTGGAAAAGAATGAGGAAGATAAGTCTGTCAACCAGCCAATGGATCCTAAATGTGATGACAGTGGCAAGTATGGCCCTTTAAAGCATGGGTGCTCCAAAAACATGGAGTAAGATTTGCAGATATTTTGCAGAGAAATTGCTTACAGATTGTGTTGGGGGCCTGACTGACTGACCTTATCTCAAACAGTAGGCTGTTAAAAAAAATGTGGTTCCAATCGTACCTTTGTTGAGCTATGATGAAAGGAGAGAGAGGTTGAAATGCGTTTAGGGACACATTTGCAGATGAAGGATGACATTGCCAAACCTTGTCTTTTTTTACCAAAGTGCTAAGGCCAAACCAAAGGAATAGGGCTGTCCCTGATCTGGGGCGGCGAGGATTTTGTAAGGAAAGATTTAATGGAAATGGGAACTTGCTGGTAGGGTGTAAGAGAGAAGGCCCTTTGAATAGACTTGGATAGAGAAAAAGAGTATGTTCAACTATGTTGGCCTCAGCCAGGTCAGGCCCTTTAAATATTAGTATTAGTCTTAATAGTTAAAATCTTAAATGGAAATCAGTTTTGAAGGCACTTATAAAAAACAGCCTGGACCCCCTCGAAAATAATGTCCACAGCAAAAACTGCCCAGTATTTTTGAGGCGGGAGGTTCTGGCTGTTCCCCCCCCCCTTGTGTAAAAATTTCTGCAAATTTGTTTTCATAAAAAACATTTTACTAATAAGTCAACTGAGAAATATAACTCCGTTTCTGAATCCGTTACAAATGGCAAGTTTTTTCACTTAAACTTTTTTTTTAGAAGCACTTTTAAACTTTGGTGTACTTTTAAGACTATTTTAAGGCCTCTTTTACGCCTAAAAAGAGCTCCGGAATGTAAATGTCCCCAGAAGTGGTTTACTAAAATCATTGGAAACAACATAAAAAAAAGACATAAAGTGATGTTATTTAACGTTTGTTTTCTTCCAAGGTAAATTATGTCAAAAACTGCAAAATTTTACCATTGAATCATTCTAAATCTATCATAACACCTATAAAGCTGATGTTTTCACCACTGAACTTTGTCAAAATCTCTTAATAATGTAAAGGACTATATCTTGAATATTTTAATCATATTCAGTACAATCGCGCTGCCTAAGTAAAGAACAATGTTGGCACAATGTTATTGTTTATTTTTTGGGATTAGACCAGGGCACTTCGTATCGAAGGGAGTGTCGTAGAAACTTCGAAAGGAAGCTCATTCGATTGGAAGTTGGAGTGGCTAGTTGTCCTTTCTAATAGTCGAAAGTGATTGGAGACGCCAACTAAACACCCCTTCCACGCGCTCCACCATTTCCCCAAAACACATCGAATCCAAAATTTTGAGAATCGCCATTTTGTTCAGCGCAGGTTGATCCCCAGATTAGAAAATATGTTTTTGAGGAAGCCACTCCCCCACCACCCTCAAGCAAACAGATGACACGACTATACCCCCCCCCCCGGGGGGGGGTTGCCCCCCAACACTTTCGACTATTAAAAAGGGTACTAGCAATTCGAATTTCCAATCGAATGAGCCTGTTTTGAAGTTTCTACGACAACACCTTCTATAAAAACCTTATATGCCCCCGGGCATAACTTAAAACCCTGCCTGAGGTTTGTAGGGGAGGGTCCTCCTCAAAAACATATTTTCTATCTGGAAATCAACTACGCTGAACAAAATGGACTATCTCAAAATTTTGATTGGATGTGTTATGCGGAATAATGGGCGCGTGGGGGAGGGGAGGGGGACTAATTGCCCTCCAATCACTTTCGACTATTAAATAGGGCACCAGAACTCTCAATTTCCAATCGAATGAGCTCCTTTTGAAGTTTCTATGGCGACCACTTCCATATGAAGTGCCCAGCTCTAAAGGAAAAAAATAATAAATAGTAAATTAGGCCAATATCGTTCTTATATGCCCTCAGGGCATAACTAAAACAATTGCCCCTAGGTTGTGGGGAGTGTCCTCCTCAGAAACACATTTTCTGTCTAGAGATGAAACTACGCTGAACAAAATGGCTATCTCAAGATTTTTATTGAATGTGTTTGGGGAAATGATAGGCATGGGGGGGGCTAGTTGCCCTCCAATCACTTTCGACAATTAAAAAGGGACCTGGCCCTTTGAATTTCCAATCGAATGAGCCTTTTTTGGCAACACAGTTCCTCAAAATACATTTTCTATCTGGAGATCAAACTATGCTGAACAAAATAGCTATCTCGAAATTTTGATTGGATGTTTTTGGGGGACTAATGGACCTGAGGGGAGCTAGTCTCCCTCCAATCACTTTCGACTATTTAAAAAGGGCCCTAGAACTCACGATTTCCAATCGAATGATCCCCTTTTGAAGTCTCTACGACGACCCCTTCCATATGAAGTGCCCTGCTCTAAAGTAAAAAAAAATATATGGTACATTGTGCCAACATTGTTCTTATATGCCCTTAGGGCATAACTTAAAACCATTGCCCCGAGGGTTGTGGGGGAGTGTCCTCCTCAAAAAGATATTTTCTATCTGGAAATCAACTACGCTGAACAAAATGGTTCTCTCAAAATTTTGATTGGATGTGTTTGGGGGAATGGTGGGCTGTGGGGGGCTAGTTCCCCTCCGATCACTTTCGACTATTAAAAAGGGCACTAGCCACCCCAATTTCCAAGCGAATGAGCCCTTTTCGAAGTTTCTAAGACAACTCCCTTGATACGAAGTGCCTGTCGAAGAAAGAAGAAAAAAAAACCATTCTTTACTTAGGCAGCGCTAGCGCGCTGCCCTAAAATGTCAAGCGTTCAAATCACTTTCGACTATTAAAAAGGGCACCTGGCATTTTGATTTCCAATTGAATGAGCCTTTTTGAGTTTCCACGACAACGCTTTCTATAAACACCTTATTTGCACCCAGGGCATAAATTACAACCCTTACCCTAAAGGCTGTTAGGGTGGTTGTCATTCTCTAAGACCTAATTTCCAGAACTGTCAACTACGTTAAACAAAATGACTATCTCAAAATTTTGATTGGATGTGTTTGGGGAAATGGTGGGCGTGAGAGGGGCGTTAGTCGCTCTCCAATCACTTTCAACAATAAACAAAATGCACTAGCCCTTTCAATTTACAGTCAAATGAGCCCTTTTGAAGTTTCTACGACAGCGCTTTCAATAAAAACCTTATATGCCCACAGGGCATAACTTACAACCCTTGCTCTGAGGGCTTGGGGGGGGGGGGTTGTCGTCTTCAAAGACCTAATTTCCAGAACTTTCTACTACGTTGAACAAAATGGGTATCTGAAAATTTTGATTGGATGTGTTTTGGGGAATGGTGGGCGTGAGAGGGTAGTTAGTTACCCTCCAGTCACATTCGGCTATTAAAAAGAGCACTAGCCATCTCAGTTTCCAATTGAAGGAGCCCCTTTTGAAGTTTTTACAACAACTCTATCTATAAAAACCTCATATGCCCCCAGGGCATAACTTAAAACCTTTGCCCTGGGAGTTCTGGGGGGTTTGTAATCCTTAAATACATAATTTACAGAACTTTCAACTACGTTGAGCAAAATGGCTATCTCTAAACTTTGATTGAATGTTTTTGGCGAGATGGTGAGCGTGAGAGGGGGGTTAATTACTCTCCACTCATTTTCAACTATTAAAAAGGTCAATTTCAATTTCCAATCAAATGAGCCCTTTTTGAAATTTCAACCATGAAATTTCAAAATTCAAAACCCAGGGCATAACTTAAAACCCTTGCACTGAGGGTTCTGAGGGGGTTATCATCCTAAAAGACCTAATTTCCAGAACTTTCAACTACGTTGAAAAAAATGAATGTCTCAAAATTTTGATCGGATGTGTTTGTGAAAAAGGTGGGCGTGAAAGGGGCATTAGTCCCTCTCCAATCACTTTCAACTATTAAAAAGGGCACTAGCCCTTTGAATTTCCAATCGAATGAGCCCTTCTTTCAAGTTTCTACGACAAAGATTTCAATAAAAACCTTATATGCCCCCAGGGCATAGCTTGTAACCCTTGCCCTGAAGACTCCAGGGGGAGTGTCCTTCTCAAAGGTATATATTCCTGAACTTTAAACTGCATGGAACAAAATGGCTATCTCAAAAGTTTAATTGGATTTGTTTGGGGAAATGGTGGGCGTGGGAGGGGTGTTATATGCCTTCCAATCACCTTCGACTATTAAAAAGGGCACTAGCCATTTCAATCCCCAATCGAATGAGCCCTTTTTGATGTTTCTACGACAACACTTTCTATAAAAACCTTATATGCCCCCAGGGCATAACTTAAAACCCTTTCCATGAGGGCTGTGGGGGGGGGGGGGTTGTCATGCTTAAAGACCTAATTTCCAGAACTTAACACTACGCTGAATAAAATGGCTATCTCAAAATTTTGATTGGATGTGTTTGGGGAAAAGGTGAGCGTGAGAGGGGGGTTAGTTACCCCCCTCTCACTC
>JAPEVW010000847.1:20000-41782 GCA_027921565.1 Artemia sinica
CCTTTTCTGGTCACTTTTCATTTTAAATTTATTGAACCTCTGCTTTGAACATTTTCCCTCTGAAATATTGTTTCTTGGGCCGGGTCGTGGATGACATCTCATCGTAAAACCATTGAGAGGCAATTGAACTGTCTTGGCATATTTTAACACCTTACTAACACCCTATTTTAACGCCCTAGACTAAAATCTTTAGTCGGCTCAAGAAAATTGAATATTAGATCCACAAAACAATTCAGGTAACACAAACAGCTGTCTCAATGACATTTTAGTCGATTTTGGTGACATTTTGGACTTTCTCGGTTCCTTTTTGTCCCGTTTTTACCCTAAAAGAACTGCTCACCGACGCCACAGAAAAACAAATAAATAAAATTAGTGCCAGTTCCCACTCTTTTTAGTTACCCATACTCTTTTCGGCCCAATCCTCAAAACGTCGTGCAGCCATCCAGCTTTTCTTTCATCATAGTCCTAGAAAATGGGGATGAACCATACTTCTTGTACAACTTATGGAGGATGGAGTTCGTCCGGAATGATGCAGACCTTGTCTGCTGACCACGTGCCTCTGGATATGGGGTCATCCCCTAACTAAACACTCCGATCAGGGTGGCTGCAACCTCATGTGGCGGGTGGAGCCCACCCCGGGAATCTTAGTATCTAGGTTAAACCTAGCTCTAATCAGATTCCAGGCCTAGGGTCGGTTGGGCTAGCGACCCTCCACCTGAAAATCAAGTGCTACGCAAAGTGACTACATAGCCTCGGATCCGGACCTCCTTTTAAGATCTCGACCTACGCGCGTCAACGGACATGCTGACGACGTCAGAAAGACTGACAGACTGAACCTTCTAGACCAAAGGGGGCTTCGAATAGCCACCTGGAATGTTTTGACCCTGAATGCACCTACATCAAAGAACCTACTTTCTCAAGAACTTCGTAAGAATAAAGTGGCGATTGCAGGTCTCACAGAAACCCGTCTTACTGGAAGTGGGGAAGAGCGAATAGGTGATAATCACTCGTTAGTCTGGTCTGGAGGGAGCATAAGAAGAAATGGTGTTGGCCTTGCGCTAAACGGCCTTGCAAGAAAGGCCTCACTCTTGCACGAAGCTGTATCGGACAGAATAATGAAGGCCCGCTTTGGGCACAAGCATGGCAAGATGACAATTTTCTTATGCTATGCCCCGACCAACGATTCCGACGACGTAACCAAGGAAGAGTTCTACTCTGCTCTGTCCAGATGTCTGTCAACAGTTTCCCCCACGATGTCACTGTTCTTCTCGGTGACTTCAATGCTACAGTGCGAGATGATATGGGTGTTTGGCATGGCACAATTGGACTTGTATCCCCCGACCCACTGAACGATAATGGCCTTCGCCTACTCGAACTGTGCCGATCCCATGAACTTGTGATCGCAAACACCTACTTTCAACGTAAGACTATTCACCAGTACACGTGGTATAGTAACGACGGTCGCACAAAGAAGATGATTGACTACGTCATTATTTCTAAACGCTGGAGATCATCGCTGAAGAACTGCAGAACTTACAGATCAGCAGAGCTCGGAAATGCAGATCACAGGCTTGTGTGTGCTGATGTCCAGCTTCGCCTCAAATGCACAGCGATCGGAAAGAAAACCAGTAGCAGCGGATATTGGGAAACTAAAGGAGCCAGATACTCGCCAGAAGTATAGTGTTGAGATATCAAATCGCTTTGAGCTCCTTGGCACACTCAACAGCAGCGAAGACGCCTGGAAGTATTTTAAATCGCAGACCAGCGAAGCAGCACAGCTTGTGCTTGGCAAGCGAAGTTTCCCGAAGAAATCGTGGCTAACTGACGAAAACACTGCAGGTCATAGAGCAAAGGTGGAGGGCAGGACTTCTTGGGGACATGGCCACCTATCGAAGGCTCAATGGAGTGCGGAACAGACTTATTCACCGAGACCGAACTCAGTTTGTTGCAAGGAAAGCCAATGAAATCGAACTAGCAGCAAAAAAGAAAGACATGGGTAGCCTGTTCAAGCACCTCCGCGATCTCACAGAAAATAAAACACCAGCATTGGGACCCGTCCTATCCAGGGATGGGACACTTCTCTCTGATGAGGGTTCTTGTCTCGAGCGGTGGAAGGACCACTTCTGCTCACTCCTGAACAACACTAGCCCGTCTATGTCTCCTACTGATAGTCCCAGCCAACCTGGCAGTCCAAGGTCCGAAACAGATGCTCCTCCAGACGAGCCTTTCAGCCCCTCAGAAATTGGAAATGCAGTAAAAAGGCTCAAGAACAATAAAGCTGCCGGTATCTGTGGCCTGAGTTCGGAGCTGCTAAAATATGCAGGTCCTGTTATGCTCCTGTTTCTCCACACCCTGTTCTCTACAATCTGGCAAACCGAGATAATTCCCGAAGGTTGGCGGAAGGGTGTCATTATCCGTCTATGGAAGAGGAAATGTTCTAGAAGCAACTGCTCGAACTACCGTGGAATAACCCTACTGTCTGTCCCGGGAAAACTTTTCTCAATAGTCCTGCAAGATCGATGTCGAAATATCATTCGTAAAATCCGGCGACCGGAGCAAGCTGGTTTCACGTCGGACCGTTCAACCATCGAGCAGATTTTTACGATCCGACAAATCGTAGAAAAAGCCACGGAGTTCCGACAAAAAGCTTTTTTTACCTTCGTCGACTTCCGTGCTGCGTTCGACTCAGTGGACCGAGCAGCTCTCAGGCGGATTCTAGAATCGACAGGCCTCCCTGAGAAATACTGCAGACTTTTCAAAGCTCTACACCATGGGACGGAGAGCTGTGTTCAAGTGAACGGCCGCCGCAGACCGTTCTTCCAAATAACGACAGGAGTTCGCCAAGGATGTGCAGTTGCCCCAGAGCTCTTCAATGTCATCATAGACTACGTTATGACAAGGACTACTTCATGTCTCAGCTTTGGACTCAAGTTTGGAGATCGTGTCATTACAGATGCTGATTTTGCCGATGACTTGGCCATTCTGGCGGACTCCATAGAGCAGTTGCTGGAAGCCTTCGTATCCTACGAGAAGAGGCTGCAAAAGTAGGACTGCAGATAAACTGGACTAAAACGAAAATTATGGCCATAGACCCATCCTCTCCTGCTGCCAATCCTTCAGTTAGCCTGGATAGCACCACTAGCATCGAAGTTGTCCAAAGGTTCACCTACCTGGGCTCCATAATTTCTTCAGATGGCTCGCTTCTTTCTGAACTACAAGCGAGAATATCCAAAGCGTCTTCTGCCATGGGCAGACTGAACCGTCACCTCTGGCGAAAACCGAACATCAGTCGCACAACGAAGCTGCGGATTTTCAACGCCCTCGTCGGCTCTGTGATGCTCTATGGAGCTGAGACGTGGCAAGCTTCAGCCGCAACCCTCAAGGCAATTGATGTCTTTCAGTAGAAGAGCCTGAGGAGGATCGAAGGTCTACGATGGTTCGACTTCGTCAGCAATGAGAAGCTGCTGCAGCTCACCAAGCAGTCTCGGTTTTCGACCCAAGCAGCCGAGCGAACACTACGATGGTTCGGACACCTACTTCGAATGCCTCCACACATACCTGCGAAAACGACCCATGACTTTGACCCTGTCAAAGCCGGTTGGAAGCGACCTCGCGGCCGACTGAAGAAACGATGGTCTGACACCCTGTCCGAGTTCCTGACGATGGCAAATATCAGGTTCAGCGATGTGCAAACGCTTGCCATGGACCGAAGTGAATGGAGGAGGCAGACGTCACTCTCTACGCCGAGCAGCACCCGGCAGGAGACATAAGTCAAAGTAAGTAAGTCAAGTCAAATATGCAAAAATTAGAGTGAGTGTGTCACCCCTTCGAAATTTCCAAAGGCTAGACTGCAAGAGTGGATCCAGGATTTTTGTTCGGGGGGGGGGGGGGGTTTACTAATTTTCGACTCGGTTTTCGACTAATTTTACTAATTTTTACTAAGGTTTTACTAATTTTCGACTAATTTTCGACTCGGTCAAAAATTTCGAGGGGGGGGGGGGGTTCAAACCCGGTAACCCCCCCCCCCCCTGGATACGGCCTTGCTAGACTGTCATTTGTGATTTAGCTGAAAAGAATATATTCTTAGACAGTTATATTTTTCCGTTTTACATTGTAAAATTAAAAGCAGCTCAAACTTTAAGAGTTTACTAGTTATTATTATTGTGTTAGAACCATCAGTCCAGTTTCTTTAGTCTAGCGTTTGATAAGTTTTTGTTAGTACTTTCTTATTTTCAAGTTTATTACTTTAAGATTTATTGAAAATCAATTCGTGAATCATTTATCGATAAGCATGTTCTGAATATTACTTCAGCAAAATAAACAAATTGCTTCTGGAACTTCCAGCTGACGCTTTAAAAGTTTTATTTAGTTGTTTATACTTTTAAAGGAAATGGGGACAAAAGGAAAAATATAGAAAAAAAAATTATTTGAAAGAAACAAAACTAACTTCAAAGTGGCAAGTTTAGGTGATCATAACATAAAAAGTTGTTACGACTTTCTTACAATCGTGAGGATCTTGTTTCTATGCTCATATTGAAGGACACGCTACCGCAAAGGTCCTTGAATAGTTAGGAAACCCGTCAGGGACATCAACTGAGAGAGGAGGCATTTTATTACTAAACTTTTTACCCCCTACCCTTCCTAGATTTGAAAAATACGTTTTGGAGGGTATTTTCATAGAAAAATGACTTTCTTTTTATTTTCAGTGACAAAAAGGAAAAAGAAACAATAAAATTACTCTCCCCCTAAGTTTTAAAAAATACGTTTGCGCTTCCACTAAATTTCCTGAACTGAAGCCACTAGTCTTGACTGACCAACACTTTCATTTCTAGTGTTGAGAAATTTCCCTTTTTGTGGACAGTGGATTTTTTTTATTTTTTTTTTATTTTTATTTTTATTTTTTTTTTTTTTTTTTTTAGTGTGTTTGGAGAGACCCTTTTTTATTTTATTTTTTATTTTAATACTTCAACATTTAGCAATAGAAGTACTGTGAAATACCGGAACAGAAACTATGGGGGAAATGCTTCTATTGGGGAAATGCTTTTATGTAACCAGATTCTTTTACTATGCAAATAAGATATACTTACATACAATTTTATATTTGTTCATTTTCTTACTCCAACATGAAATCCTTTTTATGGATATCTGTAATTGTATAGTTCAGATTTCCGCAGAATAAGCATTGTGAAACACCGAGCAAGAAATGGAAACATAGTAGAATCATAGAAACCCTAAAGTGCAATGTAGCTTTTCTTTTATGCTGAAATTGGAATTACGAAAGCACTCATTTCTTCAAGGCCATAAAACACTACTATAAGACTAAGAATTGAAAGAATTAAATGGATGATTCTAAATAGAGTTCTTTTACTACTGATTCAATTGTGTTAGAACAAGAGGGAATATGGTGGCGGTATGCCAGCAATGTCATAGTTTCTTACTAATACAATTTTTGATTTATTTATTTATCGTTGCTTATTATTCCTTTTTTCATCGTTGAGCAGAAGGACAGATGAATTATTTTCACTTTGTTTATTGGAAGATTCATATGTCTATCGATTATACCGACTATGTGGAGCTATTCTTGACAATTATAATTGTTGACAATAGGCACTTTTGCCATTTTGGGCATATGGTCCCTATAAAAGACAAGTTATAGCTTGTTATCATGCAAAATCACATTAAACACTTCAATGATCTCATAACTTCTATAAGAAATCTTGAAGTCAGAAGAACTTCTGACTGTAATTCGCAGATGAGAGTTATTTATCCTTTTTTTGTAATAGCGTTGGCTACTTGTCTTCTTTTTCTACCGCTGTAAGCAGCGTGTTTAGTTTTTGTCTGTCTTCTCCTTAACTAACTAGGTTACGCAATATAATTTTTCCTACTGTCACCAGCAACACAGATTACATGACATTAATAGATTTCAGTATTCAATTTTGGCATAAGCTTCGAATTTCCGCAAAATTTATCTGCTTCTAATCTGGTTGTTCTCCTAGAACTGTTATCAACACAGCCAGATTTATTCAAAGGTAAAAAATCCCATAAAAAAAACCAGTATTATTTGAAACTTTCAGGGCATTTTGAGGGGGGTGCAAAACAATACCAAAAGACACTATGTGTGAGCAGGTTTTCAAAAGAGCGTCTCTGCGGTATCTCAGGAACACTCAACGGGATTAAGCTGACGCTTTCAGGGACTGTTGAGCTAAATCATGGGACATTGAGAACATCTAGGTTGTCAAAAGGGCAGATCTGCAAATATCAGAATCGGCTAAAGGCATTAAGTTGAAACTTTCAGGGAATGTTGAGGGGCTGTTAAATTAAATCGAAAGACAGTACGAGCATCCAAGCTGTCAAAAGTGTGTATCTGTAATAACCCAGGTAAAGCTAAGGGTGTAAATTAATGACTTAAGGAACCCAGCTGAAACTTTGAGTGATTATGGGACCAAAGGATCAAGTAGATTTTAAATTTTGACCTGGGGAACCAAAAGACGTTTATCCAAGGCAAGAAACTTTTGAAAAAAAAAAAACGTTGCATAATTGATTCTTAATCTGGTTGAATTGGTTCTTAGCGGCCTGTCCTTATTCTTATTGCTTAAACAACAAATCATCAGTATTTTTAAAACACGAGCTAAAAATAAATTTATTAAAACAAAAAAAAAGGCTAAACAATATATTATGCACTAAGATTTTTATAAAAAAAAGGGCCAATCGATATCCGTGTATATCCAAGACTGTAACAGGATGGAAAATTACTTGAGTCCCATTTAAAGTAAGAAATTAATCAGATTTTAAGTCCGTTTAATTAAGTAATATTCCTCTTCTACATCCCCCAAAATCCTATGGTAAAACTGTTAATAGAATTTGTTCCAAAATTATGTCCAAAATAAAAATAGCAAGCTAAAATAGCAAATCTTAATTCTTAAGCAGAAAAACTGACAAAAAATATAAAATATTTCTTTTACAGACAAATAAAAAAGCAATGCCAATTAATTGGCATAAAAACATTTTATTTTGAACTTTTATTTTGTCGTCAATGCCAATTAAGAACAAACAGAAATTATTAAAAAAAACGTTTTCCAAAAACAGAAGTTTTCAAAGAAAAGTAAAGAGCTATAGAAACTAGCAGAAATACATTCAAATAATAGTTCAGACATAAACCGAAACAGATGTCACTATCAATAAATAAATATTACCCGAGACTAAAAGAAATTACAATGTATAACCAAGTCGAACCCAAAACGAAGAGAAATTACTACAAACATAAATAGATCTAACGTTCCCTAAGCATTTAAAGGCAGAACGTCATTTAGGTTATAAGAGGCAGGACTTATCAGATCTCCAAGTAATCGCTCATAAGCCAATTGCTTCAAGGACATTCCATATAAATATGGGTTTACAGTAAAATCACGCTTTTGGTAGGCTACCTGGGCCGGTGCTCCTTGGGATCCAAAATCCGGTTACCCACTTGCTAATTTCAGGATTCAAAGACATCTAAAGTTGGGGAAGCAGCTGGCTAATTCAGGTACCTTAGGAAATTTGATAAATTGGATTTCAGTTCTAACGTTCCTTTTTCATTAGATTGCACGGTGTGGGGCTAGTTCTTTTCATGCCCTTTTCCTCTGTTTCAGCAACCATGGATATTTTTTGCGCACATGATTATTGTATTTTTATAACCCATGCATTGCTTTTCTGGCTCTTGAGGGTATGGGGTGAAGCTATTACATATACAGTTTCCTCACATAATGATCCCATCGGTACCCATCAAATGCACTGTGACGCTATTTCCATTATACAAATAATTTCCTTGAGTACCGAAATAAACTAACGACATACATGATTTTGGATACCTTTGAATTTCTTTGGTATCGATATTAGCAAGTTGTTGCCCCGCCTTTAGATCCATAGAGAAGCAACTCAGGCTGGCTCTCGAGAAATTTGCCACGAAAATCGGCAAAACACAAAGTTGAAAGAAAAAAGGCGTTTTCATCTAATAGATAGTGATAAATATCTTTTCGTAACAGTGAGCCATGGGTCAAAGTTGCTACAATACTCAATACGGACCACGGGTACTGGCGTTTGGTTTAGTAGGGAAAACAAGTGACATGAGAGGGTTAAATCTACAGCAAATGACAGAACTGTGAAACAGATAGCGCTGCAAAATTGCCCGAATGAAGCGGGGAAAAAAAGTCCAGAATCGGAAAGAGTCAATTTAAATGTCAAGACTTAAAAGTTGAGAGTTAAATACGACTTTAACGAACCTTAAATACCTAAGCCCTGTTTTCCCTAAGCAGACTTCTAGTCTTAAAAAATACTCCTTCAACGAGTAGAAAGAACTTTTTTTTATTTTTTTTTTAGACATTTTGGTTTTCGGAGATGTTTCTCTTTTGAGAAGTTTGCGCTTTTCAAAAGCCCTGGGTCTCTAATGAAGAATTTTGACGAGGTTATCATCAGGCATAAAAAAAAAATCTTCTATCGTTACTTATAGTAAGTTTTGGATGAAAAAAAAACAACAATTCGTGCAGTTGTTCTGGGCCCTTTGTGTTTTGTTTCTTTTTTCTTTTTTAATTGAATTTAAGAATACAACCTTGCGTTGAGAATGAGTATTGCGCTGAGCTTGCGATGAAAGAAAACATTTGGCGGTTGTTGTCCTTCTTTGTATAATGTAAATCCGATTCTAGTTTAACACTAGCTTTTTTTGTCATCAGGATGATTTTATCGTTCGTGATTGATCGTTTTAGCCATTCAAGCTGACCATCATGGCGGTAAAACCAAATTTTCTCATTCGAAAGTTTCCCTAAAAACTTTTCAGATGATGTACGAATGGGAAATGGCTCTACAGTCGAGAGATTTAAACTGAGCCATCATACCTCCAGTAATTTTTTCGAATATGGTTTTTGTCTTAAAAGAGCACTCAAAGGAAAAGCTTTATTTTAAGTATATGGTACAATAAGTGGCTCTTTTTCTGAATAATGAGCTGTTCACGAGGCCAGAAATATTATTTTCTCAGTCTCTGAGATGTAGTCTTTACTAAATCATACTATAGTACGGGCCTGCCGTTTACTGAAAATTCTTTTTATTTGGAATATTCTGTCTTAGGACAGCTGGTTAGCAGCAGCAAAATATATACCTATTAATTGTAGGGAATATAAAAGAATGAGTGGGGGTTTTGAAATAAGTTCAGAACATGAGCTATACGAGGCAGCAGGGACTGGCTGAGCAAACTATCTTGTAAATGCATATGGGTTTAATATTGTGTTGTCAATTTATATTTTTGTAGTTTTGATTGTGAAATCCCAGGTTTCCGGTTAAGTTCTCCAAAAGAATTTTCCTAAGCAAATTTTTTAAAGGAGACTTAAGTAACTAAGTTCGGCATGCCGGCGCTGAACAAACCAAATGGAGCCTGTTCAGTCTTTTGCACCGTGAAATAGGGACTTGAATGGCTTGACAATATCCATACAGTATCCAAAAACCGAATCTTCAGAAAAGTCAAATTCAATATATACACCCTAGATTTGGCTGGGGTTAGGATGTCCAAGAGTATATAATTTCAGAAAACTTCGGACACTCTAAACTTAATCTTGTGGGAATAACTGGTTTAACAATTTAAACATGTTTAGGGTGTCTTTATAAGTGTTTTACCCGACATATCAGTCGAGCAGCAGGATGAGAGCTGGGTTCTTGAGACTATTATGTATGTGATATTTTTCTTATTATGTGAATTAATTAATTAATTGAGCCACAGTAAACAAGTCATGTGGCGTTCTAGTACCGGCTAAATTTATTTCATCGTTTTATTACTTTTCTGAATTGTTGACAATAAGGTATCACTCAATTATAGTGCCGTGTTAATTAAACATTCCAGATCTGTTTTTAGTCATTCTTCGGGTACCCTTCGAAATATTTCTAGTGTGGGTCAAGTAACCGAAAATTAATGCAAAGTGGGAGAAGGTAAAAGATGGGAAAATCAATTTTTTCTACAAAAAATTTGGTTTTTCCGTATCCAAAAAACTTTCGTTTTCCATGCTAGAAATGTTGCGGCTTCCATATTTTCTAAAGTCCATAAGGAAAGGGAGACTTACCAAGTCGACAGATTGTTCGGATGAAAGCTACTTTTTTCAAACACTCACCTTTTACCGTCCAAGTCGTCAACACCAGAAAGTATAAAGGAGTATGCGTGCCATGGTAAAGCAATCAACACCAGAACAGCAATCACAACCTTAGCACGTCTCACAGTGCACATGGCGGGTCGTCTTAATGGATATTGCACTGCCACCAGACGCTCAAATGTAAACGCCACTGTAAGCCATACACTCAACCAAGAGCAGCATGAGCTGATATATACAAACAATTGACACACAAAGTTATGTGAACTTAAAATATGGATATCAACTTGAACAAGCCAAGATACAAATAACGCAGATAGGAAACCTGTATCCACAAGGGAGAGTGCCGCTAAGTAATACGAAGAGCTTCTTATTTTTAAATGAGTCCTTGTAAATACAGCAAAACTCAGTATATTTCCAAATATACCAAAAATTATGGCTATTGCAAGGTAATAAAAGTTCATTAGATCTACGAATTTTCGTAAAGAATGGGTTTCGTCTATCGACGGCGATGGGGTCGTAACTCCAGTCGTACATGCACTAACAAGGTATTCTAATTCACTATTCCAATTTTCCATCATAAAGGTTTCAGTTCGATTCATATCTAAATTTTCTATACTTCCAAGATGTTTTTCTAATATGTTCATTAGCTGCAAACAGCTTCTATCGTCTGAACTCACCCCAGGGGTGTTAATGTCCATGTCAAATATACTTCCTAAGGGGTGGTTTAGTCCTTCCTCCATATCCTCATTTCTTGTCATTTTCCTATATAATTTTTGTTCTTTATTCAGAGTACATGAGATGCAACCTTGTTTGTCACTGGCTACTTTTGTTTCACAAGTCTTGACGTTCCAAAAAAGACTTAGCGAATGGAGACTGTGTTATATGCGCACTGAGTACCTCAGGTTTGGTAAATGTTCAGTCAGACAAGGTAGAAGGAAAGGAGAAACTTTCATAAGTAGGACACTCTTCTTTAAGCAGCTAGGATGACAAATAAAGGGCGACGAAACTAAGAAAAACAAATTGGAAGCATTTATTAAGCGAAGCGTTAAAAGAAGTACAGAAAAGACAATATTGTCATGATGCGGGAAAAATCAAGCTCGGAAGAAGCAGCTTAGCATAAATTATTTTTTTTTTTTTTTTTTTTTTTTTTTTTTTTTTTTTTTTGCATGAGACAGGAAGGGAATACATAACAGAAAACAAGTAAAAAAATATGTTCTTAGCACAAAATAAATACCTTGGAATCATGACGTATTGAAGGACCATGGTGCGAGGGCTCCCTACTTACAACCGTGGGTGCAATATGCATATTTTACTTTGGCAATCAATTCAATTCTATGGCATAAAGGATGACACTTCTTTAAAAGCAATTCAGGATATTTTTAAATAACTTGGCATTTATCCTAAGTCGTCGTTCTTTTTTTTTGCAGATGCACATATATTGTCCTGAGGGCCTTTATGAATAGAAATCCAAACTCTACAAGTAACCTAAAAAATTATTTTTCAGACTTTAGACCCCCCCCACTCCCCCCAAAAATAGAAAATATTTACGAGTACGATTTTTTCAAAAAAAAAACAACAATTCGTGCAGTTGTTCTGGGCCCTTTGTGTTTTGTTTCTTTTTTCTTTTTTAATTGAATTTAAGAATACAACCTTGCGTTGAGAATGAGTATTGCGCTGAGCTTGCGATGAAAGAAAGCATTTGGCGGTTGTTGTCCTTCTTTGTATAATGTAAATCCGATTCTAGTTTAACACTAGCTTTTTTTGTCATCAGGATGATTTTATCGTTCGTGATTGATCGTTTTAGCCATTCAAGCTGACCATCATGGCGGTAAAACCAAATTTTCTCATTCGAAAGTTTCCTAAAAACTTTTCAGATGATGTACGAATGGGAAATGGCTCTACAGTCGAGAGATTTAAACTGAGCCATCATACCTCCAGTAATTTTTTCGAATATGGTTTTTGTCTTAAAAGAGCACTCAAAGGAAAAGCTTTATTTTAAGTATATGGTACAATAAGTGGCTCTTTTTCTGAATAATGAGCTGTTCACGAGGCCAGAAATATTATTTTCTCAGTCTCTGAGATGTAGTCTTTACTAAATCATACTATAGTACGGCATAAAGGATGACACAGAAAAGACAATATTGTCATGATGCGGGAAAAATCAAGCTCGGAAGAAGCAGCTTAGCATAAATAATTTTTTTTTTTTTTTTTTTTTTTTTTTTTTTTTTTTTTTTTTTTTTTTTGCATGAGACAGGAAGGGAATACATAACAGAAAACAAGTAAAAAAATATGTTCTTAGCACAAATAAATACCTTGGAATCATGACGTATTGAAGGACCATGGTGCGAGGGCTCCCTACTTACAACCGTGGGTGCAATATGCATATTTTACTTTGGCAATCAATTCAATTCTATGGCATAAGGGATGACACTTCTTTAAAAGCAATTCCGGATATTTTTAAATAACTTGGCATTTATCCTAAGTCGTCGTTCTTTTTTTTTGCAGATGCACACATATTGTCCTGAGGGCCTTTATGAATAGAAATCCAAACTCTACAAGTAACCTAAAAAATTATTTTTCAGACTTTAGACCCCCCCCCCCACTCCCCCCAAAAATAGAAAATATTTACGAGTACGATTTTTTCACGGGCTGCTGGAATTTTTTTAAGGTGCTGTTATTCAAAAGTTAATGTTCTGTCAAGGGAGTAGGAGGTTGAGGGGCTCAGCTTCCCTCCTATTTAATTCAAACTTGTATATAATGTCAAATATACAACAAAACTAGGTTTATAAAATGAAGTTTTTCAGATGAAAATAAATATCAAATTTTAAACTTAAAACAAGCAAAACTGTGTTGCGGGAGCAACACTTTACTGTTGTCCTGTTTTTTTTCTTTATATTTTTTTTTTTTGTGAGAAAGGGATAAGGGTCTGATCGCAATTTTTATGGGAAGTATAGATCTAAGGCTGGTGGCTTTCGCTTGTTCCTGAGCCAGAGCCTACTCTGCGTCAGCTAAAGTGGATTTTTACAGTGAAGCGGATCGTGGTAATGAACTGCAGGTAAAGAACTAAAACTAAAATACGCAGAGTTTTGATAACAATAGACACACCAAAAGAAATTACTTTTTATGCTGATTCGATATTGGGGAAAACAGGGGCGGAACGGGGTACTAAGTTTAAAGTGATTTTTATTAATTAGAAAGAGTCAAAATGAAAGGCCACAAAATTTCATATAAATACATTGCACTGGTGTCAACAAAGCTTCACACTTTTATTTTAAAAAGTGAATAAAATTTTATTTATTTAGTTAAAATATAAAAAAGATCAAATACACCGTTCTGCCCCGGATACGGGGGACAACGGAGCGGTAGTTGAAATAGTATATCTAAATAAGTAAAACTGTAAAAGATAAAAGATAAAAATGTGCAATACAAAGTTGAAACTTCAAAAAAACGAAAAGTTAAAAGTTGGAACTACAAAAAGACACAGTGAAAACTCGAAAAACAAAAAATCGAGTGTTAAAATCTTGAAATCACAGAAGATAAGCAGCTAAGACTTAACAAACGGAAAAAAAACGTTAAAAAGCTGGTAAATGGTAAAATATAAGTAAAAAAACGTGAATTAAAGAAAGTCAAAGAGGATGGGTGGCCCCAAACCCTAGGAGGACTAGAACCCCAAGAGTGAGCCGTATAAGCTCGCCTGTTACATCGGAAATATAATAAAAATATGCTAAGATGAACAAAACAAAATAAGCAAAACATAATCAGAGGAAACAAGAACTTAATGACAAAACAAAAATTCTTGTCTGTGAAAGACAATGTAATAGCAATTCAAAGATATAAACAAAAAGCCCTAAATTAAAGAAAGTCCAAAAGAACCGCCCGATCCAAACTCTAGAAGGGACAGGGTCCCTTAGGCGATCGGAAGAAATAAGAACTTAATAAAAAAAGAAAAAATTATTGTCAGCAAAAGGCAATGTGGAAAATTTCGGAAAAGTGGAAAAGATTCGGAATGTGGAAAAGATATAAGCAAAAAGGCCTGAATTAAAATAAAAAAAAAAAAAAAAAAATCAAAATCACTAATCAGCCCAAAACACTAGAAGGACCAAGGTTCCTAAGGCGGAGCTGTATAATCTTACCCGTTCGATCCGAAAAATCAAACAAATATGCTAAGATAAACAAAATATAATGAACAAAACATATTCGGAAGAAAAAAGAACTTGTTTGAAAATATTTTCTGCTCTTAGCCTGTGTTGAAAATTTAAATTTATCCATGATAAAGTTGTTATTGAACAAGGATCTTTTGCCAGAAAATCATAGGCAGCGCAATAGCGCTACCTAAGTAAAGAACGATGTTTGCACTGTGGATTATTTATTATTATTTTTTTTGGTTTTAGACCAGGGCACTTCGTATCGAAGGAGTTGTTGTAGAAACCTCGAAAGGGATCGTTCGATTGGTAATTGGAGTGGCTTGTGCTCTTTTTTATAGTCGAAAGTTATTGGAAGGCAACTAACACCCCTTCCACGCCCACCTTTTCCCCAAACACATCCAATTAAAATTTTGAGATGGCCATTTTGTTCAAGGTAGTTGATTTCCAGATGGAAATTATGTTTTTGAGGAGGAGACTCCCCCAACAGCCCTCAGAGCAAGGGTTGTAAGTTATACCCTAGGGGCATATAAGGTATTTATAGAAAGCGTTGTCGAAGAAACTTCAGAAAGGGCTCATTCGATTGGATATTCAAAGGGATAGCGCCTTTTTAATAGTCGAAAGTGATTGGAGCGCAACTAACCCCCTCTCATGCCAACCATTTCTCCAAACACATCCAATCAAAATTTTTAGATATCCATTTGTTCAACGTAGTTGTAAGTTTTGTAAATTAGGTCTTTAAGGATGACAATCCCCCCCCCCGACAGCCCTCAGGGCAAGGGTTGCAAGTTATGCCCTGGGGGCATATAAGGTTTTTATAGAAAGCGCTGTCGTAGAAACTTCAAAAAGGGCTCATTTGATTGGAAATTGAAATGGCTAGTGCCCTTTAATAGTCAAAAATGATTGGAGGGCAATTAACCCCCTCTCATGCCCACCATTTTCCCAAACACATACAATCAAAATTTTGAGATAGCAGTTTTTTCAACGTAGTTGAAAGTTTTGGATATTATGTCTTTCAGGACGACAACCCCCCCCCCCCCCTACAGCCCTCAGGTCAAGGGTACTCAGTTATGCCCTGGGGGCATATAAGGTTTTTATAGAAAGCGATGTTGTAGAAACTACAAAAAGGGCTAATTCGATTGGATATTGAAAGGGCTAGTGTCCTTTTTAATAGTTGAGGGTTTTAACCCCCTTCTCACGCCCACCTTTTCCCCGAACACATCTAATCAAAATTTTGAGATAGCCATTTTGTTCAACGTAGTTGAAAGTTCTGGGAGTTGAAAATACATAATATGTATTTGAGGATAACAAACCCTCCAGAGCCCCTAGGGCAAAGGTTGTAAGTTATGCCCTGGGGACATATAAGGTTTTTATAGATAGCGTTGTCATAGAAACTTCAAAAGGGGCTTATTCGATTGGAAATTGAGAATGCTAGGGCCCTTTTTAATAGTCGAAAGTGATTGGAGGGTAACTGACCCCGCTCTCATACCCACCACTTCCGCAAACACGTCCAATCAAAATTTTGAGATAGCCAAACGTAGTCAACAATCTAGCCAATCATTTTGTTGAACGTACTTGAAAGTTCTGGAAATTAGGTCATTGAGGATGACAAACCCCCCCCCCCCCCACAGCCATCAGAGCTAAGGTTGTAAGTTATGACCCTGGGGCATATAATGTTCTTTTAGAAAGCGTTGTCGTAAAATTTCACAAAGGGCTCATTCGATTGGAAATTGAAATGGCTATTGCCCTTTTTAATAGTCTACTCGAAAGTGATTGGAGGGTAACTGACCCCGCTCTCATACCCACCACTTCCGCAAACACGTCCAATCAAAATTTTGAGATAGCCAAACGTAGTCAACAATCTAGCCAATCATTTTGTTGAACGTACTTGAAAGTTCTGGAAATTAGGTCATTGAGGATGACAAACCCCCCCCCCCCACAGCCATCAGAGCTAAGGTTGTAAGTTATGCCCCTGGGGCATATAATGTTCTTTTAGAAAGCGTTGTCGTAAAATTTCACAAAGGGCTCATTCGATTGGAAATTGAAATGGCTATTGCCCTTTTTAATAGTCTAAAGTATTCGGAGGGAGAATCCCCCCCACACGCCCATTTTTCCCCAAACATTTCCGATCCACAATTTGATTTGGCGATTTTGTTTGAAATTGAGAAGACTAGTGCCTTTTTTATCAGTAGAAAGTGATCAAAGGGCAAATGCCCCCCCACGCCCATAATTTATCCAAACAATTCAAATCAAAATATTGAAATAACCATTTTTCTCAGCTCATCAGAACGGTCTGTAAATAGTGTTTTTGATGAAAACAAAACCACCAGCCCTTAGGGTAAGGGTTGTAAGTTATACCCTTCGGACATATAAGGGTTTTTTTTTATAGAAAGCGTGGTCATATAAACTTCGGAGGCGGCTCATTGGATTGGTAATCAGGCACTCTAGTGTTCTTTTTAAGAGTCAAAGTGATCGGGGGTTTCTACCCCCCCCCCCCCCACACACATACACACACACGTCGAATTGTCCCAAAATTCATCTAATAGAACTTTTGAGATAGTTATTCTATTCAAAATCGTCTAAATATTATATAACAAGGCCTTTGGGGTTGAAACAATCCCCAGATATTAAGGGCAAGGGTTGTAAGCTATGCCCAGGGGGTATTTAAGGTTTTTATGGAAGGGATGGTTGTTTAACTTTAGAAAAGGTTAACCTATTAAGTATTAACAAAATGGCTATCACTATTAAAAAGGGCAATTTCAATTTCCAATTGAATGAGCCCCTTTTGAAGTTTTTACGACAACTTTTACAACCTTTGCCCTGGGGGCTCTGGGGTGTTTGTCATCCTCAAATATATTTTATGTATTTTCAACTTCCAGAACTTTCAACTAAGTTGAAAAAAATGGCTATCTCTCAACTCTTCTAAAGATGATTAACTTTAAGGTTTTTATAGAATGTTTTGTTCTAGAAACTTCAAAAGGGGCTCATTTGATTGAAAATTGAAAAGGCTAGTACCCTTTTTAATAGTCGAAAGTGAATGGACAGCAACTAACCCCCCTCTCACGCCTACCATTTCCCCAAACACATTCAATCAAAGTTTAGAGATATGTCTATTTATCTATTTCTATCGAATTGGAGATATCAATAAACAAATGAAACTAAAAAAAACAGAAATTAAAATAAATAAGAGTCAGACTCAAAACGAGTACAAAATAATATGTGTAGGTTTCAAAACCCCAAGCTTTCTAAAAGCCAAAATATAATTTTTTCTTTACTGAAAAAAAAATTTTCAAATGTTTTTACTTTTTTAACTTTAATAAATCAGAAATCAATTAAAATGTTATCAATTAATAGATATCAGCACATGTATATTAAACTGACAATGCAGATTTTTTTTTCAGTAAAGTAGCTTCAATTTTTTCAGTAAAGTACAAATTGTATTTTTGTCCCAACCTCTGGGGGGCTGTATCAACCTCGAAGTTCTTATTGCATGATCTTTTGGCAATTTGTTTTTAATGGCTATCACAAAATTTTCTATCGAATTCATTTGGGGAAAAGACAATATGGAGGAAGGCTAGTTGCCCTCTGATCATTTTTGACTCTTAAAAAAGGCACTAGAACTTCTGATTTAAAGTCAAATGAACATCCTCTGAAATTTTTACGACCACCCCTTCCGTAAAACCATATATGCCAATAATTGACAATTAGTAATACTTATAGCCCTTGTCCTCAGGGCTGCGGGGGGAGGGGGTATCATTCCCAAAGACATAATTATTGTATCTTTCAACTATGCTGAAAGAAATGGCTATCTCAAAATTTTGATTGGATGTGTTTGGGGAAATGATGAGGGTGGAGGCTGGTTGCCATCAAATCACCTTTGACTCTTAAAAGGGCCACTAGAACTTTCAATTTCTGATCAAATGAGCCCCTTACAATGTTTCTACGACAACTCTTTCTACACGAAGTGCCTTGGTCAGAAAAAAAAATCAACAAATACGTAACACATTGCGCCCACATCGCTCTTTACTTAAGCAGCGCTATTTCAATTAACCAAGATTAGAATATTGGAAGCTACAGTAATGACACTGGTCAAATATGGGTCTTAAGCATGGGCGCTCCGAAAGGCGGATGAAGATTTGCTGGATGTTTTCCCGAGAAATTGCCTACGGATGGTTCTAGGTACCGGTAGTATGTATATAACGATAGAGAGCGGACAGTCCCCCTATATAGCTATAACGATAGAGAGCGGACAGTCCCACCATATATTTATAATGATAAGTAGCGGACAGTGCTCCCGCCAATGCAAGCAGACAGTGTAATGACCGGAATTTAACCACCGTGAAAATTCGTGTTGATCTGTGTTAAAAGTGCGTGATGTTTTCATGCTAGTGATGTTTTCACGCTAGTGAGCGTGGATATAAAAAGTCCAATACCGAGTTAGTATCTCAGTCAATAAGTAGAATTTGAATAGTTTACATTATTTCAAATTGGAGAAATAAACGTTCAAATATTGTGAGAATGAGTAGTTTCACACTATTACACCTCGAAGGAGCCGAAAGTGATGTTGTGAAGACAAGAGCCCCCAATGTAGCAGTTGAAATTGGAAAGGATTCCTGACTAACATTTGAGTGGGATGAGATGTTTGGCAGATACGTTATATCATTGAGTAAATTTAAGTCAGATGAACAATTATGCTTTGCTGCAAAAGTGAATATAATATATTTATCACGACTACAGCATGGATTGAATGCTATTATGAAGCACATTGAGGAAAATGGATTGACTCATCTAACGCAAAGAGAGTGAAAATATATTCTTTTATTACATTTCTGTCAATAAAAATGTTTTTTCTTATAATGATTTTTTTTTGATTAGACACTCTAGATGATCGTTTACTCCACTCGCTCTCTCTCTATGGTGGTAGTGGTGGTGGTGTTGTCCAATAGGTATGGAGATTATGCACAAAGTAGAAACTTGCGATTGTTATTTTAGTCTATAGTTGGTAGTGGGAGTATCAAGATTGATTGGATTTGAGAAACAGAAGATCTTACGGAATCTAGTCAAATTGGAAAAATGTTTAGTGTTAGATGATGACTTTTTGGAATTATCTCTTCAACGGAAAATATTTTCTCTAGAAACACTTAACTGTATAATGGGATCTGATTCTCCATCCTTGGATTATTGTATGAAGCTTATGCATTGCGAATCAAATGCATTTACTCAATTTATTGATATATTAATTGAAACGAAGCAAAATGACATTGTGATTCTGCTTTTAACCACTACCAAGAAATTCATTCTTTAAAACAATAGGAAATAAGTTATTGTGACGATGCTCGATTACTCCTCCTCCTCCTCCTCCTCCTAGAAGACAATGTTATTTTTTTATTGATTTTGAGTCAGTTTCTTTCTGTCAGTGAGAGGTACAACATCGGAAAAATGTTTCATACATGTTCACTATGTTTATATACATTGGGCAGCTGGTCTTCATGTGAGAACTGTACTACAGTTGATGACTATAATGAAAAGTGTAGATTATGCAATCCATGTAAATTGCCTAAAGGACATGCTGTACAAATTAAGGACTGAAATACTTGTCTCGAAGAGACTTGTGATTCTCATCCTAATGGATATCTATGCTCCAATTGTCATTTTCATAAGTGTGACCAGTGGGAAAATAATTACCCTGGTACGATTGGAAAGAAACCCTAAACGTGACTTCAGTATATTTCTAAGGGATTGGTATCGTCGTGGATTTAAATTGTATTGGGAAGAAGAATTTGGAGCACGTTTCAATTGTAAAAACATGAAGAGAGTATGGTTCCTGTGTCATCGTTGTGAGGAAAATGCAAGTAATGATTACAAACCTAGCGATTTTTATTTGGCTGTGACAGAAAGTGATTCTTCCTATGAGAATATTGTGTGCGACATTACTTCAAATAATCAGATGGAAACATGTGAATTTTTCAGTATGAATCGTAATAGTATCATTGACTTCACAAGAAGATTTAATAAAAATGAAGTTACAATATATTGTGGAAAATGTGATCCGGGCTTTGCACGCAAGGATCAGTACAAGTTGAATCCAAATGATCTGCCACCACTAATCGTTGTCGAGGACGATGTCTATGATGATGATGACGATGATGACAATCTAAATGACTATGAAGAAGAAGAAATCTAAACAAATGAAGACAATAGACTTTTTTATAGTGCATATATATTTTATTAATAAACAAATTCACATACATTTTTAAAACACTTTATTCTTAGGGCACTGAAATCAATACTTTACAGGTCTGAGAGGGTATTTTCAACTAGAAAGTCATTCAAACGTGGACTGTGTTCATAAATGTTGAGAAATTCACTGAAAGTATAATCACGACATCGAAAAATGAAATAAAGTAATGCATGAAAACCACAGCTTTTGGTCGATAGATCCTGTACTCGCATCCGATTTTGAATAATTGTCTTCCCACTTCCTTCAAGGTGGTTTTTGATGTGTGGTGTGTAGAATCCATATGGTAGACCAAGAGGATCAAAAAATTCTATATTCTTCGCTGTTTGATAGATGCATAGCCAATGACCCGTCTGCACAGTCGACGGACTTCTATTAACAATGATAATGGTTTTGTTAACAGTATGAATATATTGAAGGAAATCTGAGGGTATACAATAGGATTTGTATTTGGACATAAAAGGATCCATGTTAAATACATTGGGGGTAATTTCCCAGTAGGTTTCAAATTGATTGAGTGAGATTAATGTTACACTCTCTGTCAATGGTTTGTCAAAGGTACACTCCAAACGTACAGTACCCGTTCAGACAATACTCATATCTTGAGTACCAGACAAGTCCAAAACAATGATACCATGACTTTTTGCGAACATTGAATCGGTAATACCATTTTCATATAGTTGAGAATCTCGATCTAGGGATTGCATTGTAAACTCATATAGGGTCCTATAGGATTTATCAAAGGATAAATTGTAGAGAGGAATTCCGCTTACTTTACAGACAAGAGAGGAAAGTCCAAATAATTCAAATTCATGTGGCGAGGTTGTCCACGATCCTATGGCACTGGCACTTTTACAAAAGCCAAGGCGAGTTTCGATGGAATTTCACCATTGATAAATGAAGAATCGGTGTAGGTACTTGATCCAGTGGCAATATGACGTTGATTGGCAATCGTGTGAGGAACGAGCAGTTTGATATTATTTCCAGAGGCTCTTAGTTTTTGAATTGCCAAAGCAACAGAACTCATAACCTGTTGTTTTCGCACATGAAGTATTGCCGAAGTGAGATTGACGTTAGCATCGGGTGCTGCATCAAGTGTTTTTCTCAATATGAAATTGGACGGTGCAAGTTGTAACTTTATATCAATTTTAACATTAGGGGGCATTCATTGGGATATACTGAATATTTCAGGATTGAGTCTACCAACTAAATGATACTCCTTGCTCACTGCCCAAGTGAGTTCACCGTCAGTATCAACATTTGTTCTATAGTCATAGCCCATTGGCAGACCTCTCA
>JAPEVW010000848.1:0-41670 GCA_027921565.1 Artemia sinica
TCAAACAATTCCATATTTCACAGCAAATATGCGGCTCGGTTGTTTTAACAAAAGGCTATGGTACTGAAGAAGATATCGGGCATCATACTTTGAAAAATACCGACCTTATGTCTTATTGTTTTTCTTGTTTCGAGCCTTCAGGAGATTCCCAACAAGGATACAGTATTACAAGCATGATGGCAAAGCTACCTGATTTATAAAGACGAGCAAAATATTTACGGGCTTGAATTGCGACGGCTAGGTGCCTACATCACACACCGCTATAGCGCAATCACAGCACTTTTTTTTCCTTTTTTATTTTTTTTACACACACGGTGTTCAAATAAGCCGCACAGAGACTGTGTCCCGACTTGTGAGGCGGGGAATGGAGTTCGTCCGGAAATATTGCCGACCCTTGTCTGCTGATCCACGTGCCTTGGATATGGGTCTATCCCTAACTAAACACCTCCGATTAAGGGGCTGCAACAACTCATGTGGCGGGGTGGAAGAGACCCCACCCCAGGGGAAGGGGAATCATGTAATCTACAGGTAACCCTTGAGACTTCATTCAATTCCAGGCCAGGGTCGGTTGGCGCTAGGGTGGGGCCCTAAGCGGACCTCCACCTGAAAATCAAGTGCTACGCAACCGTGACTCCATAAGCCTCGGATCCGGACACTCCTTTTAAGATCTCGACCTACGACGCCGTTCATACGGACATGCGCTGACGAACGTCAGAAGACTGAGATAGACTGAACCTTCTAGACCCAAAAGGGGGCTTCGAATAGCCACCTGGAATGTTTTTGACCCTGAAGCAACTGCATCTAAAGAAATCCTAACTGTCCTCAGACTTCGTAAGCAATAAAACAGTGGCGATTGCAGGGTCCACAGAACCCGTCTTACTGGAAGTGGAGAAGATGAGAATAGGCTGATAATCACTCGTTAGTTGGTTCTGGAGGGAGCATGATGAAGAGAAGAAATGCGTGTTGGTTCCTCGCACTAAACGGCCTTGCAAGAAAGAAAAGGCCTATTACTCTTGCTACGAAAGCTGTTTATCGGACAGAATAATGAAGGCCCGCTTTGGGGACAAGCATGGCAAGATGAACAATTTTTCGTCAGCCTATGCCACTCGACAACGATTCGACTGATCCGTAACCAAAGGATAAGCTTTCTACTCTGCTTGTCACAGATGATGTCAACAGTTCCCCCACGCTGTCACTGCTTCTTCTCGGTGACTTCAATGCTACAGTGCGAGATCGATCTGGGTGTTTGAGTGGCACAATTGGACCTTTATCCCCTCAACCCACTGAACGATAACGGCCCTGCCTAGCCTACTCGAACTGTGCCGGATCCAATGAACTTGTGCTCGCTAACCACCGACTTTCAACGTAGACTCCATCCACCAGTACACGTGAGAAATCGTAAAGGTAATAGTGTATACGACGGTTTCGCACAAAAAGACGATGATTCTGACCTACGTCATATTCTAAAGTTGGAGATCATCGCGAAGAACTGCAGAAACTACAGCTCTAGCAGAGGCTCGGAAATGCAGCATTCACCGGCTTGTATGCGCAGATGTCCAAGCTTCGCTACTATGCACAGCGATCCGAGAAAGAAATACCAGCTAGAGCGGCTATGGGAACACTAAAGGCGCCATATACTCGCCAGAGTTATGTAGTTGAGATATCAAATCGCTTTGAGTGTCTTTTGACCCGGGCACACGTCCACAACAGGAAGGACGCCTGGAAGTATTGGTCTAAATTCACAGACCAGCGCGCGAAGCAAAGCAGCACAGCTATGCGTGCGTTGGCTAAGCGGATGTTTCCCGAAGGAAATCGTGGCTAAACTGAAGAAACACGTGCAGTGTCATAGCAGAAATGCGGAGGGCAAGACTCTTGGGGACCTATGGGTCCACCCTAACGAAGGCTCTAAGGCACAGTGCGGAACAGACTTATTCCACCAGCGCCACGACTACAGTGTTGTTGAAGGAAAGCGCAGAAACAACTAAGACAAAGAACAAAAAGAAAGAGCATGGGGAAGGCCTGTTCAAGCACCTCCGCGATCTACAGAAAATTTAAAATCCACCAGCCTTACGGGACCGTCTATCCAGGGAATTGGACTTCCTCTATGATGCAGGTTCTAGTCTCGAGCGAGAGGGTGGAAGAGGAACCACCTTTAGCTTACATATTACCAAACACCGCCAGCCCGATCTAGCCTTCCTACGTGATAGGCATCCACAAGGCCCACTGGCATCCACGATTCCGAAACAGATGCCTCCAGACGAGCCTTTCAGCCACCACTCAGAAATTAGGATATTTGCACAGTGGTAAAAAAGGATCTCTTAAGCTACTAATACAATGCGGCCTGGTATTTGGCTGCCCTGAGTGCGAAACGCATAAAATACATATGCAGGTCCTTGTTTATGCCCTGTTTCTCCACACCCGTCATCTACAAATCTGGCAAAACGAGGGATAATTCTACCGAAGTATTGGCGGAAAAAGGGGGTGTGTGATTTGTCCTTATCCCAATATGTGGAAGAGGAAAGTTCTAGAAGCGACACCCTGCTTGAGGAACACCGTGGGGAATTAGGCTACTACTGTCTGTCCCAGTGGAAAACTTTTCCTCACATGTCTACTCGCTAGAACGATGTTCGCAAATATATTTCGTAGAAATATCGGCGACCGGAGCAAGCTGGTTTTTCCAGCTCTGGGACCGTCAACCATCAGAGTTAGATTTATTACGGATCTGGACCAAATCATTAGAAAAAAAAGCCACGGCAAGTTCCGACAAAAAGTTTTTTTACTTCGTTCGACGTCCGTGCTTACGAGTTCGATCATGTGGACCGCGAGAAGCTCGTTTGGGGATTCTAGAATCGACAGGACTCCCTAAGGAAATAACACACGAGTCTTCAAAGCCACACCATGGGACGGAGAGCTGTGTTCAAGTGATACGGCCCGCCGCAGCCCGTTCTGTCAATTCAAACAATCACGACAGGATGAGTCTGCGCCACGGATGTGCAGTCTGCCCCAGAGCTCTTCCAATGTCATCATAGACTACGTTAAGACTGAAGGAACACTTCCGTCTCAGCTTTGGACTCAAGATTGGAGATCGTTGTAGTCTATTACAGGATGTGATTTTGTCGATGACATTTAGGCCATTGGCGACCATTATGGCGCGCTCCATGAGCAGTCTGCTGGAAGCGATCTCGAAATCATACGAGAAGAGGCCTGACAAAAAGGTAGGGACTGCAGATAAATTGGACACTCCCTTACCTAAAAACGAAAATATGGCCCATATAGACCCCATCCTCCTGCTGCCACATCCATTCAGTTAGCATCGAGGGATAGCCACCAACTATAACACCACGACATACGAAGTGGTCCACAGGTTCACCACCTGGCTCCTACAATTCTGCAGATGGTCGCTTCTTTCTGAATTACTAAGCGAGAATATCCCAAAGCGGTCTCTGCAAATGCGGCACAGACTGAACCGTCACCTCTGGCGAAAACCCGAACATCACAGTCGCACAACGAAGCTGCGGATTTTTACACGCCCCTCACGAGCTCTGCGTGATGCTCATGGAGCCTGAGACGTGGCAGCTCAGCCAGCAACCCTTCAAGGCAATTGATGTCTTTCAGTCGAGAGAGACTGAGGAGGATCGAAGGGTTCTACGATGGTTCGACTTTGCAGCAATGAGAAGCTGCTGCAGCTCACCAAGCAGTCTCGGCTTTAGACCTCAAGCAGATATCGAGCGAACACTACGATGGTTCGGTACACCTCCTATACTTTCGAATGGGGCCCCTCCACACTCCACAATAGCACTGCGACCAACGATCCAGACTTCGACCCTAGTCAAAGCCGTTTTCCGGTTGAGAAGCGACCTCCATTGTGGGCCGACCGAAGAAGAGAACGATGGTACTGTGTCTTCTGACAGCCTGGATTCGAGTATTCCTGCGCGGGCAATACAGGTTGATTCGTATGTGAACCACGCTATGCCAGGACGTAAGGGGTATGGAGGAGGGCAGGTTATCACGTGTTCAACTCTATCTACGACCGAGCAGCACCGGCAGGAGACATAAGTCAAGTCAAAGTCTAAAGTGGCGGTCTCTCGAAGCTACGACCATCGGTGAGGCCAAGGTAGTATGTGGGACTAGCCGGCTGGACGGTAATTCCCACCAAAGCCTGACTGTCAAGCATTATCTTCAGGACAATTAAAAAACAAAACAGAGACTTTTTTACAATTAAAAAATGAACAAAACCAACTATCAGCATAACTTGTTTCAAGACGCGAGAAAAGAGAAATTATTTTCTAATGAAGAAAACGCAACGAGACAGATGTAAAGAGTAGTCATCTAGCAAAACCCAGAAGTGACAATTCAATCTGCTAGCAAATATATGCGCCGGAGAGATAACTGCTTGTGCTATCGATTAAACACTGTTATGTATACAACGTAAGGAGGACGATATAGCACCTTGATAATTCCATTATCGACGCGATATCTCTCCCCCACTAAGCTCACCATCTTGCAAACGAACACGAAGTTGAGGGTCCGTATACCATATCACGTAGTGACCTATTACAATAGAAGATAAGCACGCCTCGCTTACACAGCTCCAAACCAAAAAACTGGGCATGAATCCCAGACCAGAGTCAAAAGCTCTCAGACATAATAATGAACCTAAGATCAAAGTTTCTCGCGAGAGTTATGGAGAGAACGAAGCCTCAAGTAATATTTAGCGAAGGAAGATAAAGTTACATGGAGTGCACCCGAGCGCCCTTCGAAACCCAAACTGGGTGTGGAACAAGATCTCACACTTATCATACATCTGCATCAAACCAAAAACAATCTCGAGTAGTTTACAAAATAGGAAGATATTCTTGTTATGGACGATACGGAAGAAGGCCTGTTCGGAGCTGGCTTCCCTCTTTAATTCGGTAATATAACCATACTCAGAACTAAAGCAACTCGGGACTATCCTTGTGTTAAAAATCATCCTGAAACAGCGAGGGCGCACAATTATTGATGGTAAGAAGAACATACCGTCCTAAAGACAGTATGTCATGTAGAGCACAAATACTATCGCAGACTTTTGAGTATACCCTTTTAGCTTTTTAAGTGCTGGCAAAATTGTGGCCCGTGACAATGAGAAATAGCGTCGAAATGCGAGGTGTCGGTATATCTACCTTTACTGTTGGGATACTATTGCTATTATATGAGAAGGCTATAAAGTCGTGTTGCCTCGTTCTGCCATTTCACGTGTTTGTATGTAGCTTTAAAGAAACTGAAACCAGAACACTTAAGATCGGTTTTCTTCTGAACATGTGTGCGTTTTTAAAATGGGTTGCTTTAGTTTGCAATTTGTACAAGTGTTAGATTAAGAAAGAAAAGAAACAAAACCGTACATCCGCGTTTGTCGAAGTATGTAGGCCGGTTTTAATTGAGTTGCTTTCGCTTGGCACTTTCACGTGTAGATTTAGAAACTCGAAACACAAAAACTACATCCGATGTAGTTCTGAACATGGTAGTCGAAAATGGTGTTGCTTCGTATTGCAATTCACGTGTAGGATTTAAGAAACTGAAACCAAACACGTGCCTCGGTCACGTAACTGAACCTGTAGTCGTTTGTTAAATGGTGTTGCTTCGTTGGGCAATTTGACGTGTGCTTTTTAAGAAAATGACAACCCGAAAACTTAAGCATCGGTTGCTTGAACCTGTAGGCCATGTAAATGCTTTTGCGTTTGCAATTTCCGTGTGAACTGAAAGAGATAGAAACCGCACAAAATCTTACAGCAGTTGTCTGAAACTGTAGGCGTTACAATTGGTCGTTGCTTTTCGTTTGCGCATATATTTCACGGTGTAGATTGACTCGCTTAAGAAACACTCAGAAAACCAAACGCGCATGGTTGTTGAGCTGTAGGCTGTAAATGGTGTGCTCTTTCGTTTGCAATTGACGTGTAGCTTTAAGAAACCGAAACGGAAGAAAAACTAAATCGGTTGTGCTGAACCCTGGAGGCGGTTTTTTATTAAATTAAATATTGGTTTTGCAATTTCACTGTAGATTCAAGAAACTTAAACGAAAAAACTGACATGAATTAGTCTGCAACCTGTATGGCGTTAAAATTGGGGTTGCTTTCGTTTGCAAAATTCCACGTGCAGATTAGAGCACATAAACCAAAAACTACATCATTGTGACTGCGAACCTGTAACCTGAAACCTCGTATGCGTTAAATGGGGTAGGCTTTCGTTTGCAATTTCACCGTTTAAGATTAAGAAACTGAAAATCCAACAACGCCTTACATCGGTTCGTCGAACCTTGTAGGAGTTAAAGCTCCTTGCGTGTGCCATTTCACGTGTAGATTTTATAAGCTTCAACCAAACCCCGGGCCTCGGCACTCGGTTCTCTGAACCTCGTTAGCGTAGAGATGGTTTTGTTTCGTTTGCCATTTCTCCCGTGCTAGAACTTAAGCACCTGAACAAAATCTTAATCAGTTTTCAGTGCGAGTTGATGAAAACTGTAGGCGTTTTTAAATGGTCTTGCTTCGTTTTGCAATTTCAGTGTAGATTAGAAAAGCTGAAACCAAAACGATGACATCGGTTGTCTGCAACCTGTAGGCGTTAAATGGTGTTGCTTCGTTTGCAAATTTTTCACGGTTAGATTTTAAGAAAACTGAACCCCAATAAAAAACGTGCACGGTTGTCTGACCCTTGTAAGGCGTGAAATGATTGTTTGCATTTCGGATTATGTCCTTCGACGTGTTAGCTTTTTAAGCACCCTGCCCACCCGCAATACCTACCCCCCGGTAGCAGTTGTACTGACCTGTAGGCGTTTGAAATGCCAGCTTAGCGTTTGAATTTTCACGTTTTAGATTTCAGGAAACTTAAACCATAACAAACATTACTATCCGTATGTTTTTCCTGAACCTGATTATGCACGTTTAAAATGGTGTTGTTTGTTTGCAATTATCACCGTGTAGCATTTAAGAAACCGAAACAAAAAAACATTGCCTTTATTGAGTGTTGTCTGAACCGGTCCGGCTTTAAATGGTCTTGGTGCTTTCGTTTGCAAATGTCAATATTTCAAGTGTAGATTTAAGAACTAGCAGACCACACAAAAAAGGTACATCGGTATTGTCTCAAACAGTAGGCGGTTAATATTTACCGCTTTTGCGTTATGCCTAATTATCACGTGTAGATTTAAGAAACTTAAACAAAAACGTTGCATCGATTGTCTGAACCTAGTTAGCCGTAAAGGATGTTGCTTTCGTTTTCAATGTTCACGTGTTAGATGATAAGAACCTGAAACCAAAAAACTTACTATCAGTTGTCTGAACCCGTTAGGCGTTATTTAAATGGTGTTGTGTCTCGTTTTGCAATTTTAATTTTCAACGGGTAGATTTAAGAAACTGAAACCAAAACCCACGGCACGGTGTTTAAACCTCACTGTAGGCGTGTAAATGGTGTTGCTTCTCGTTTGCAAATTTTTCTAATGTGTGATTAAGAAACTGAAACCAAAAAAACCGTGCATCGGTTGTCACTGAAACCCTTGATGGCGTTTTAAATGGGGTTGCTTCCGTTAGCAATTGTAGTGTCAGCATTCTTAAATACACTGATAACCGCCAAACTAACATCAGAGTTGTCGCAATCCTGAGCGTTTAAAGCTTTGCATGTGTGCAAATGCACGTGGTAGATATTAAGAACCTATTAAACTAAAAACTATTACAGTCAGATTGTGCCTGGAACATGTAATGCATTAATGGTTGTTGCTTTCGTTTGCAATTTATTTCATCGTGTCGATTGAGAAACTTCTTAAAACCAAATAACACTTACCGCAGTTGTCTGAAACCGTAAGCGTTAAATGGTGTGCTGCGTTCGCCACTTCACGTGAGATATTAAGTTTGTAATGAAACTCGAAACCAAAAATCTACATCGGTTAGTCGGAACAGTAGAGCATGGTAAATGCTTGCACAATCTGTTTTTCCGGTTTCGTTTGGTCAAATTTTCACGTGCTAGATTTAAGGAAAATTAAAACCAAAAAAAACATACGTTGCATCGGTTTGTTTCTGAAACTGTTGAGCGTTAAATGGGGTTGCTTTCGTAGCAACAATTTCACGTGTAGATTTAAGAAACTGCAAACCAAAAAAAATTACATCAGTTTTGTCTGAACCTGATAGGCGTTTTAAATGGTCGTTGCTTTCGTTTGCAATTTAGCAGTGTAGTTTAGAAACTGAAAACCGAAACCTAAACAAAAACTAACATCGGTTGTCGAACCTGTAGGCGTTTTTTAAATGACATTGCGTTTGCAATTTCATCGCGTAGATTTAATGAAACGTAAACCAAAAACGTGCATCGGTTGTCTGAACCTGTTAGGCGTAAATGGTGTGCTTTTCGTTTGAATTTCACGTGTAGATTTAAGAAACTGAAACCAAAAAAACGTACATGGGTGTGTTTTGTTCTGAACGCTGTAGGTGTATAATGGCTGTTGTTTCGTCTTGCAATTTCCCGTCTGTAGATTAAAAAAACTGAAAACACAAACCTTACATCAGTTGTCTGAAAACCTGTGGCGTTTACATGGCCCGTTGTTGTTCGATTTTCAATTTCACGTGTAGATTAAGGAAAAGAAACTGAAACCAAAAGTAAAAGGGTTGTTATCGGAACCTTTAGTGAGATAATGGCGTTGTTTTCGTTTACAATTTCACCTGCTAGATTTAAGAAAATGAAACAACAAACTGTACTTCGGTTGTCTGAAGTGGGTAACGTTAAATGGCGTTGCTTTCGTTTACAAATTTTACGGGTAGGCTTTAAGAAATGAAACCGAAAACTAACATCGGTTTGTCGTGTCGAACCTGTAGGCAGTGAAAGAAATGGTGTTGCACGTTCGTTTGCAATCCTCACGGTAGTTAGATTTAAAAAACTGAACCAGACACGTATACGGCTTGATGTGAATGCATGTAAGCTGTATACAGAATTTGCATTGCACTTTGCAATTTCACGTGCAGATTTAATAAAAGAAAATGAAACCAAAAAAATAAATCAGTTGTCTTGAACCTGTAGGCGTTAAATCGGTCGTGACTTTCGTTTGCCAAATTTCAGTTGTAGATGAAGACATACTGAAACAAAACCTTTGCGAGGTCTGTCTGAAACCTGTAGGCGTTTATAAATGGTCTTGCTTAGTTCATGCAATTTCACATGTAGCTTTAAGAAAATGAACACAAAAAATAAAATCGGTGTGTATTGCCCCTGATAGGCGTTAAACTTAAAATGGAGTGCTTCGGCTTGTGCAATTTCAACGGTAGATATTAAGAGAAAAAACGGGGAAAACCAAAACATTACATCAGTTGTACTAGAACTTAGGCGTAAGTGTGTTGTCGCTTTCGTTTGCAATTTCACCGTCGTGATTTAGAGATAATTGAAAGCCAAAAAAACGTCACATCGGTTGGTCCCTACTTGAACCTGTAGGCGTTATTTTTTTTTAAAAGGTAGTGTGCGTGACGTTTGACAATTTATTTCACCGTTGTAGATTAAGAACTGAAAACCAAAAACGTACATCGGTTGGTAATGAAGCTGTAGGCGTAATGAATTTGCATTTTCGCTTGCAATTTCAAGTGGTAGCTTGCTGCAAACAAGATTAACCCAAAACTACATCCAGTTGTCTCCTAACCCTGTCACGGCCTTAAATGACGTTGCTTTCGTTTGTCACATTCATGTAGAATAGAATTAAGAAACGCAACCAAGAAACTACATCGGTGTGTCTGAAGTGTAGGCGTTTTCTTTAACTGTGCGTTGCTTTCGTTTGCAATTTCACGTGTAGATTTAATGGAAAAACATGAAACCAAACGAACCCTGGTGTTGATTTAAGGCCTCTTGTTTTCTTCGCTGTCCTTTTTCTGTATTTATCAATTTGTCAAAAATATAGGTAAAATAAAAAATCCACAGGAACGTTTTATAAATACATGAAACCTTAAAAAAACAAAATTACAATAGCAATTACGCTTTTTTAATCATTGGTGAAAACTTATGTTGTCATTCCAGCGTATGAATTTTTTTTTTTCTCTTTTTTCATGCCCTGGATATTAAGCTCTTTTGCTGTTCGTTGTCCCTCTTTTATTTTTTTTATGTTAATTTGTCTTACGGATAACAAAATACCACGTTGAACACATGTAACTCAATTGTGGGGGTATTCTTCCTGACTACGTAAACCAATAGTAATGCTAAACGACATTATCACATTAGACAAGCCCCACCAATTGATGTATTTTATCATTGTATTTTAGTCTTAGTACTGGGGAGATCTTAGACGACAAATGAAAAAAAAATTCTTTGGAGAGCAAGAGTGAAGATATTTGAAACTAGTCAAAAGAGCAGACACTTTACGCGCTCAGATTGTCAGCAGAATTTTTTATACTTTGTTATTTTTATAATTTGAAGACAAAGGCGTCAATTAACATAAGGTTTAAAGGGGAGCATGCATTTTCAAATTAAGGGGAGTGTGAGTGGTTTTGCCTTTTGTACATTTGTTCCAAAACAACCAAATGCAATTGTAATGAAGAAATAACAACAAGAATGTTCCTTGAAATCTGAAAGGTGTGCAAAGTGCATCCTTTTCCTCCAAACTGATGACCCCGTGACTTAAACCATCGGATTACCTTTTGATGTCAGTACCAAAATCCAAATTAACAAATACTAAAGTAATAGACTACACCAGATGTCCTTGACAAGTGCTTACTGTTCAATGATATCCGTTTTGGGAATTCTGTTTTCATACATGTATCCATCGCTCGTCAGCAACAACTAGTAGCAACTCAGGGGACAGGTGCCTGCTCCGTAATTGAGGGGGTTACAATTTTTTTCCCTGTCTGGTGTAGAGGTTTAGTTACACAATTTTTCAGTATCACTCTACTTATATCTTTCCATTTAATTTTTTTTATTTATTCTTATGTCAAAGGAATCAGAAAAAATAACCAAGAAGTTAGTCAGTGGCCTTTAAACTATCATCCCGAATAAGCAACGAAATAAACAGGAACACTCTCAATCAGCATTTAATCGAAGTAAGTTCCACGCAGCCTTCTTCATCGTGAAGTTCGATTGAATGGATATCGCATTGTACTTTTTGGCTTCTTGTTATTATGTTTGTTTTTTTATCGCGTGTTGTTTCATTTTGATTTATTTTCTGTTTGCAACTTCGGAAAGAGTGAGGGTAGGATATTGTACTAAATCCTAAAATAAAAATCGTTATGCGCATCTACTAAATTAAGACAAATCTCTGCCCACATGTAGGTTGTCAAAGAGCGCAGATATGCTACAATATCTCAGGAACGCGCCGTGAAATAAAGAAAAAGGTCGGAGAAATAACACAAAAAGACACGTACATCCGTGATGTCAAAGAGGGGTTCTGTCGCATATATTTCTAAGTACGGACATAAGGGGGGGGATGAAATTAAATATATGAAAGAAATCAGCTAAAACTGTAAGGGAGTATAGAACGGGGAGAGATTCAAATAGATTTAAAAATTCGAGCTTAGTGGGACCAGCGCGAGAGCTCTCTATCAACGATAAAACATACTTAGAAAAAAATTATTCTTTCACTAGTGTGATAAATTCACCGAACTTCTTGGCACCAAACCAAGTTTTTCAAAGAAAAAGTTAAAAGCTCTCAACTAAACCCTATAACATGTAACACAAATAATCTTCCAAGCGCAAAAAACTTAATGCACAAAATCATCATCAATAAATAAAGGAATATCCAAAACGAAAAGAAAATTTACAATAAAATAAATGAGTAAATTCAAGCATGAGCAGAAATTAAACAAAAGTAGGGTTGACATTCCCCCAAGCTTATGAAGACCAGGAATATAATTTTGCGACGTTTACCGAAAAAAACGCAATTTAAACGTTTTCACTTTTTTTTTAACTTTATAAATCAAATATTTTATAGCTTAAGTAATAAATATTATTAATAGTATATTTCTAGAAACTGACATCCAGATTCATTTTTTTTAGTAAAATGCAAATTATGTTCTGCATTTATTGAGATACGGATGGAAGTTGTCAGCCCAAACTCCATGTTAATGTCTGCCTCGTTTTGAGATTTGACTCGGTTATTTATTGTACATTTTTTATCGTTTCGTTTTTGGGTTCATTGTATTCATTGGATTGGAATTTGTAGCAGCTTTACGCTTGGACGAGATTATTTGCATTTATTTCTGCTCATTTGTGGTTGAGGGAGCTCTGTACTTTTCTTTGAAAAAATTATTTTGCGGAAATTTTTTTGTTTTTTTTTTTTTAAATTACTTACGATTGAAAGCCACAGTCGCCTGCGCTTCTTTTCCGCCACTGCATCTAGTGGCTCATAGTATTACTGTGCCCCCCCCCCCCCTCCCGGGGTCTTCACTCCGCAGCATCGACAAGGGGGGTGGTTATTTTTTTTTTATTACGTATCTCCATCCACAATGGAAAATATTACATGTTAAAAAGACCGTTTTTTTTAATATTAAGGTGAAATAAAAATTACCACAAAAATTGGCATCACCTAACGGACCGTCTTCATTTTACTAAATTGGTATAGAAATACAAACTGTACGGTATCAATAGCAGAGAGGATAAATACTAACAAATAAATAAAGGTAAAAGCTGTGATTCTAGAGGCGTACGAGCTTTGCTTTGCGAGCCGGTATTTGTTGTATTAGAAGTGAAAGAAAAGAGTTTTCCCTAGGTCAAATATCGATGTTACGATTCGACTTCTGTCTTCTATTCGATCGTCAAAGTTGGAAAAAATTGTTTTGCCTTCTTCTGTTCCGACCACCAGATGATGTCTTCTGTAAATAACCGCACAATAATAGCTGTAATGTAAAGACTAATGATATAGTATCACTAACAAGTAACTATAGTAACTTAAAAATACAAGTATAAAATAAACAAATTTAAAGCTGAAATGGTTAGCAAGAAGTTAATATTGGCAAGTTTTTATTCTTTTAGTAGTATTCAGACGAGAGACTGATTTTCTTTAATTCCGGGGGACTCGCGCGTTGTTTTCACTTTAATTCAGGCATATTATCGGCAGTTTCAGGTATGATAGAGTAGATTGAACAGTGCATATAGATTCCTCCTCCCATCCCAATCATATTCAAAAGCCTCTATCACCTTAGCCAGGGGCGTACTTTTTTTCTTTGGGGACTTGCGGGCAAGGGATGTGATAAACTGACCCCCCCTAATAATTGTGGAGACAAAAAATTATTATTATATCCCATGACCCTTGACTATTCGGATTGGATAACCCTCTTGCCCCCCACCCAATATAAAATTACGTGAGATTCTCCCTGGCTTACGCCCCTTCTAAGAAATTCAAAATTTCCGTTTAAATCCTTTATCACGACCTCTTTACGCCGCATTCGGGTGTTATAGAACGATATCACCATTAGGTTGGTTAAAAGGCTATACTATCATTAAAACAACTTAATTGGGGTTGGGTTTCAGGAAGCATATATCATTAACTATAATTAAATTATTGTAATACCATCATCGTAAAACATTATACTAACTATAAATTCATAGCTGTTACTACGAGGAAACATAACTTAAAAGCGGCGTGTAAAGAAGGGCACGATTGGGGAGGTACCATGCAGAATGCCACCCTTGCAGAGGAATTACAAAAAAGTTGACATAAAAGTATGTTTTTCTTTTTTCTTCTGTTTTCACGTTTACAAGTCCAATTGTTTTTATTTTCAAAATATTGCTTTCTCAAAATAGTTCTCAATTGCAATCTCCTATCTGATCTTTAACATTGATCGCAGAAGCAGTCAGATAGATTAATTAGCTATTCTTTTAACGATTAAGTCACTTTGCCGTTCCCGTTTATCATTATTATTCTAAACACTGAGCTATGTTATGCAATGAATAATAGGAATTACTATTTTGAAAACTCCTGTATTTTTGTTTAAATTAAAGTTATATTACATTAGAATATTTATATATACAAATTCTTTTCTTATTACAAACGCAAAATTTAGTTTTTAGTTTTTCCCCCTTATCATACTTCTTCTGCTTTTCGTAATTATACACATTAAAGGGATTTTGTTAATCGTAAAATTAAACAGTTAGGCGAAAAAAAAAAGGGGGGCCATAGGGCTTCAGACGTCCCTTTTGCTACATCAATAATAATATTGTCATGTCCCTCTTTATTTTCAAAATAGCATAACAGTGTTCACATATTTTAGTTCCTTTTATGATGCACTGAGAATGTGATTAACTAAATAAAAAAAAAAAATAAACAAGTTTTTTATGTGTTGTAATGCCTTTAAATGGTTTGAAAACAAAGTTGTAGAGCAGAGTCAAACTTTAGCGTAAAGCAGCAAAAGAGGTTTAGTTGAGGAATAATGGGAGGGCCAGCCCCTGTCATATAGGAAATTAATTTCTGTTCGATTTAAGTTTCCCCTTTATCAACTGTCGCTCCTGTACTTTTTCAGTTAAAAAAACTTGTTTTGTTATTATTTTAATTTCTGACACACGTTTATTGAGTTAACGCTTAGCCTTTATTTTGGCCAAACTGTACAGTGAACAGTTGCACACAGAAGATATGTAACTTAAATTTTACTTTTTTTTTGTTAAATGCACTTTCTCGATGTATTTTGTTCGAGACGTAACTTATGAAATTAATTAACTTTACTGTAATTCGAAGTTCTGATATTCATATATTTTTTATTACGTATATTGGGGTTGGCCAATAGTCACTCACACTCGCTCCCTACGCTGAAGTTCACATATTGTTTCCAATTCTTTTAAGAACGATCCTTACTCATAAACACACGGCATAAATTGCAAAAATAACTTGAGAAAGTACAAAAAAACTTTAGCGCACGTACAGCGAAGGTAAGTAGTCGGGTGGGGAAAACCGCATCATATACGTATTAAGTTTCTGTGCGTATTTAAAGTAAGAATTTTGATGTGCATCCTTTGTACAGGTCAGTTGAATGAACAAAAACTGCTTTTTTAAATTTAAAAAAAAAAAAAAAAAAAAAAAAAAAAATTTTCTGATCTTTTTTTTTAAATAATGCTGGAAATCCGGACGGCCTCCTCTTATATGAGCAATGTCCACTCCCCATGCAAAAATTCTCCGTTGAACGATCCTCCCACGTTAACACCCAGCCGTCCCCCACATCCCCCCCAATACCAAAAAAATATTCCCCCTAAAAACTTCTGTAGACTTCCCCAAAACCAATACTTATATGTAAAACTTCTAGGGCAAAGTCAGTAACTAGAGACCTTCCCCGGGGACTGATGGGGGATTAAGCATCCTATAAGACAAAAGTTCTTGTATTTTTCGGACCATGCTGAACCACAAACTTTTACGATTTTTGAATGCACAATGACTCTGCCAACTGCAGGTTTGATTTACGGACTCACCGTATACATGAATAATCGATTAGAACAAAATTTCATATTTAATTTACTTTATCTTGCCGGTTTTAAAATGGCCTTATTCACTCAAGAAACTGTTTTAATTTTACTGTACGACACGTGTTCTTATATTAGTAATAAATATACGTAAACTAGTACGAATTAAGCTGTGGCGTAACTGAACTTCTATACCATATATTTTTAATACGTATATTAGAGGGTTTCGTCCCCACTAGATCTAATACCTTGCTCTTTAAGCTAAAGTTCGAATTTTGTTTCCATCTCTTCAAAAAATGGACTCATGTATATCACAAACGGCCAGTTAACTAGAGTAAAAGCTCTTAGAAGTATTTAAAAAATCTTTGGCTTAAAGAGCGAGAATTGACTAGGGGTGAACCCAATCATATACGTAATATTTTTCTGTTTGTTTTAAGTTTTGATGTTGCTCCTTATACTTTTCAGTTGAAAAAAAACTTTTATTTTCTTAGTTAATTTCTGATCTTTTTTTTAAATAATAGGAAAACCGGCGCACACGTTCATAGCACTGTCCCATTCTCCATGAAAACTTCTTTCACGGAAAAGATCCTCCACACAACCCCCGCCCCGGTCCACACCCCCCCACCCAATACCAGAAAAATAATACCCCCGAGAAAAACGTCTGATATAACTCCAAACCAACCAATACTATATGTTATACCCATTATGGGTCTACAAAGTTAATAACTTTCAGCCTCCCCCCGGGATTTTGGAGGGGATTAAGTCATCCTAAAAGATCATAATAATTCTGATATTTTCGACCGGCTGAACAAAATGGCTAACCATCAGAATTTTTTTACAGTTTCTTTCTATTTCACAAAGGAATTAATAGAAATTTTACAAGTTTCAATTCTAAATTTTTTCCCCGGTTGTATTCGGCTATGGTGTGGGTAAGATTAGTAAAAATCTTTAGACGTAAATACCATACGCTTGTGAATATTTTCTGCTTGGATCGGGGGACTCTGGTAAAAAAACAAAAATAAAAAAATCGATGCTGGGAGGGAGGCCTAGTTGCCCTCCATGTTCTTTGGTCAAGTAAAGAAGAGCACTAAGACCTTTTAATTTCCGTTCAAATGAAGCACTCCCTCCACGATATTCTAAGAACCACTGGTCAGATATGATCCCACCCTGGGGGGGGGCGGGGTGGGGGAAATAGAAGGGGCAGGATAATAATAAAAACAACGCATCCGTGATATTTCTTCTGGCAAAAAAAATGCACAATCCACATTTTCAAACAGTTCGTTGGTAACGAATGTAAGTAAGGCGAGACCCGGCTCAAATGGTTACACACCAGGAAACTCTAAAAACACGGGATATTTTGATAACCATATAGATACATCAAAAGAATCAGATTTAATTTCTGATTTCAGTATATAAGTATCATTTCAGTTTAAGCTTACCATCAAAAGTGCCCGTGCCTGAGGAAAATTTGGGCTCGTACTGATTTTCGAAAAAGGGGGAAAAGGACCCCCTCTAAAAAGTTATAGAACCTTAATGAAAAAATCACACCATCATATTCAGCGTGATCAGAGAAACTACTTGAAGAGGTTTCACGCTCCTATCTAAAAAAAATGTGGAATTTTCCATTTTTTGCCAGAAGAAAAAAAGAAAGACACGGAGGCGTAGTTTAAAAAAAAAATTTTTTTTTTGGGGTGGGGTTTGTTTGTTTTTTTTTTTTGTTTTTTCCACAGGGTGGGTTGATAGTATGACCACAAATAGTGGTCCTAAGAATATCGTGGGAGGGCTTGCATCTCATTGTGAACATGGAAATTTAAAAAGTTTATAGTGCACCTTTTTAATGTGACCAAAAAAAAATGGAGGGCAACATTCAGGTCACCCCTCCACGCTCATTTTTTTCCCCCAAAGTCACCCGATCCAATATTTGAGATAGCCATTTGTTCGCATTGGTCGAAATATGATAAAAATGTCCTTTTTAGAATGACTTGATCCCCCAAAGTCCCCAGGGGGTAGGGCTCTGAAAGTTATGAACGTATTACTGAATGTAACCATTATAGTATTGGGAGTTTTGGGAATGTTATACAGATTTTTCAGAGGAGATTTGGTCTGTTAGGTGGGGGAAGGAGAGGGTCGGGGGGCGTTATGGAAGGAAGGATTCTTTTCTAGTGTAAGGAAGTTTTTCATGGGGGAAGGGACATTGCTATGTATAAGGGGACTCTGCCGGCTTTCCCAGCCATTATTAAAGAAAAAGATCAGGAAATTAAATAAAAAAAAAAAAAACAAGTTTTCAACCTGATCAATTCTGTATTGTGATTATGAGGTCAGTTTTAAAGAACTGGAAAAAAAAAATTCGAAACTATAGTTTAAAGAGGAGGGTATTGACTAGGCGGGCCCCGAAACCCCTAATGCTACGCTTGTTAAATTTCTATGAATACTAGAAGTTCGTATTACGTAAGTATAATTCTAAGTTACGCTATATTTATACTGAATAAAAAACTTTAGCGTAAAAATAAAATTAAAATAAGTTCGGAGAAAGCCATTGTGAACCAAAATATAATATGCAAAAAATATGTTTAATTATTCATGTACGGTAGAGCCAAAATCAACAACCTGCATTAATTCCAACAAATCCGTTCAAAAATTAAAATAAAAAAAAAACAAGTTTTTTAAACTGAAAGTTAAGGAGCGACATTAAAAACTTAAAACGAACAGAAATTATTCCGTATATGAAGGAGGGTCTGTCCCTCATCAACCGCCTCGCTTCTTTGTACGCTAAGTTGTTGACTTTCTCACAAACTCTATTTTTCTAAGACAATATTTATGTAAAAAAAACTTCTAGCGTAAAAGTAGCGAGGCGTTGAGGATGGGGACAGCCCCCATCATATACGGAATAATTTCTGTTCGTTTTAAGTTTTAATGTCGCTCCTTACTTTCAGTTTAAAAAAAACACTTGTTTTTTTGCGACAATTTAATTTTTTTGTGTAGAGAAGAGCTCGAAACCTTACAGTAGTGGTGCTCTCTGATACGCTGAAATATTATGCGTAGAAATTGTCAATTAAGGGTCAATAAACTTTTTTTTTAGAGGGTCTTTTCCCCCATTTTTTTTCGAAAATAAGGCAAATTTCCTCTCAGGCGCATAACGTTTTAATCGGTATGATTAAACTTGATGAAGCTTATATATTTGAAATCAGCATAAAAAAAAAAAATATAATTCTTTTTGATGTATCTATTGGTATTAAAATTCCGTTTTTTATAGTTTCGGTTACTATTGAGCCGGGGTCGCTCCTTATTACAGTTGAATGTAAGGAGCGACTGTTTGTGAAAAATGACCAAATTGTTTGATTAATTGGTGTCCTGTAATCATTAACAACTAACTGCATAATTATTAGCATTTAATGATTTGTCGTCTCCTGGAAAACACAACCTTTGTGTTTTCAACTATTTGAAGCTTAGTTACCAGTAAAAACATTCAAGCAACATTCACGCAAACACAAGACAATTTCCATGTTCGAATCGTTTTTGCGTTTTATTTAATTCATTTACTTAAATCTTCATTTAAATCAGACTTACATCAAAAGAATTGTTTTTTCGAGGGAAGGGGAATAATACCGCTATATTCTAGAGAGGTGGGTTAGGATCAAGATTTTTAAAAAAAAGTGCATTTTTACTGTTTATTTCTCTTCCAGTCAGAGGGGAGGAAATCCTTTAAACAAATGTTGAAGGTGTTTTTGTCAACTTTAAATTACTTGGACGGCTACCTGATGCTGGATGGTCTCAAGTACCGTAACTTTTCCACGTCAAGGCCTGATCGTCAATCACAAAATCAAGATTTTAGAAAGAATTAATAAGGCGACAGACGCACTGTGTCGTACTTTACAAGCAAGGTGTCTTTTTGGCCAAAGAACCGTAAACCAACTCTCTGCTTCAATTTTTGAGAACAAATGGCATACTGATAAAGTCGTGCTAAAGGTTAAGGGGGAAGTAGAGTGTTACACACATGCAGATTGCCGTATTGCACCTTAAGTCATTTTTCTCACGGTCCAATTGTCAGAATAGAACTTAATGCGGACTATACCAACAAACCTGTTCCGCAGCAAAGGACACTGTATGTTGACCAGGTAGATACTGATGATTATCAATAAAACGTTGTTTTTTTCGGCAACGGTTTGGCCTAATTCGGAAGGTCTAGTATACACACCCAGCACACGCACGTTCGACTTCAATATTGACAAGGAATTATGAGTATATTTACACCTTTATACGCTGTTCATATGCGAGACACGCCACGCACCACCCACCATTTGACCAAGTCTCGCTTTCAGGGTACGGCCCCTCACACGCAGCAAAAACTTGACTGAAAGCGGTCATACCCCAACTGTTTGTGGGTGAGGTGACTGCGTATACATGTTTCGACGGAAAGGTCTTATTTACGATTATGTATATATCACCACGCCACAAAATCCCGTGTTTCTTTTGTAAACGGTTTTTTTTTAGATTAAGTAAAATATCCGGTGCTTATCTGTTAGCCAGTAGGCCTACACGACTCGAGAATATTAGGATGTATTAAAAAACAGAACAAATAACGGTTTATGGCTTCCTGTTTTTGTATATGGAGACAATTAGCTGCAGCCTCCGTGGAAAAAATACATGGTAGCTACTATTTTAAATAAATATTTGGCTTGGTTATTTATTTTTGTTGGTTACATTAGAGTTACATTTTGCATGGCGAGCCACGTTATTTATACTATAAGCCTCCCCTCCAAACCTCCCCTCCAAATCGTGCAAAAATATACATGCCCAAATGTGCACAGTCCTATCTATCCTCCCAAACAGTGTTCTAAGTTGTTTCAACCCGTATTTGTTAGATCCAAAAATTCTCGAGTGTGTGTTACTCGGCCTAACATGACAGATTCGTTACCGAAAGTAGTCATGTTTTCAGTTTTCTTTCCAAACGATTCAGGGTTTGAATCTAGTTCATGAAGATTATTAAAGCCCCATTATTTTCAATTTCGGGTTCGCCCAAGCTACAAATTTGTAATTTTCGAAAAACCGGTCTTAGGATTGCACGCAAAAATTGCTTGATTCTTTGCTGTTTTTCTTCTCTATTTTTTTTAGCAGAGGTCCGTGTCATTCATACAGGCCACTTCTGAACTATTGTTACTTTTAAGTAGGTAATAATTTTGGTACTATATCTGTTAAACAGCAACAGAACATCCTCGAAGAGAAAAGTGAAAGTATAGATTAATCATAATGAAATATTATTAGTTCTACAGAATGCTTTAGGTTTATTTTTACAATATAGTTTGGGTTATAAATTTTACAAGATTAGGGGGGGGGGAGTAGGGGGGGGGTAAAGTTAACTAGCCCTAACCCCTCCTGATGTGTACATAAATAATGAGCACCCAAATTATGCTAAGTCTCAACTGCATTCTGTGACCGGATCTTTTGTCTTTGTATGTATGAACACCGGTTTCATCTTGAGTAGTTACATTCAGCGAAATATACGTTAATAGCCTCGAGAATGTTTCTAGTTTAAACGGACCGACATAGTTCACATGTTTTTTTTACTTTTTGTTACCATTGTTTGCCACTTAATAAAGTGGAACATGATTTATGAAGATTTAAAATATGTCTTTAGTTTTTTAATTGTTGAATTACGGCAAATTATGATTTGTGTCGCTTTTACTCCTGAACCACGGGTATTGTCACTAGATTATCAATACAGATATCAGTTTATTGAACATACTAATTCGAACCATTCACGACAACTATTGTGTTGCCCGTTTTAATGTTTTTGTTTTTTCTTCTTCACAAATGCTCGGATTATCATGTACTGACAGATAAATCACATACAGGTTACCTTTGTCATGCCCTTGTTTTCCCTTCAAACTATAGAAGTAAAGAAAATTTAAAAAAACAAATGAATATGACGTAGATAATGCCCTAATAAAGTTCAGAGCCACCAATCCCCGATCCAGCTAGTACTACAACAACATTTTGGGGCGGAAGTTGGCCAGGGGAATCACCAATTTTGCAGAAGACGTATATGCACATTCATCTTTTCCTTGAGTTAAATAATCCGGTCACTATTATCCTCATAATTCCGAGGGGGTATCATTGAGAGGAAATTGGAAGTCTCAGTGCCCTTTCTTTTTAACAGTTCAAAATTGATAAACAGAGGCAACCTGACCACGCTCCCCACGCACCTTTCCCCAAATTACCATCAGATTAAAAATTTTGAGTGGATGAGCATAGACCATATGTGTTGAACAAGTAGTAAAAAGTCAGATAGCAAAAAAACTTTTGCGTCTCGACTAAAAACCCCCCAGGGCCCAGGGGGACGTGCTCGTTGTAAATTATGCCTTGAGGGCATCATGAGTTGGTTCTTATGGAAGGGCACTGCTCGATATAAACTTCAGGAGGGCGTCATTTGATTGGAAATTAGAAGTTGAGCTAGTTCATAGATTCTTAAAAAGTGCAAAAGAGAACCCAGGGGAACTAGCCCCCTGTCCCTAAACAACCCAGGATTCCCCCACCAACCCCATCTGATAGAAACTTTTTAGATGGCAATCTTTATCAAAATATAGTTCAAGTTCAGGACGCCTGGTGTTCAGAGACAAAACATCTTTCTTTTGGTGTGTCAAACACAAACGCCCCAGGGACCCGGGGGCGGGCGGCAGGCGCGTTGGTAAGTTATGCCTTGGAGGGCATATATAAAGTCTTCATGAGAAGGGATGCCTGCGTAATTAAACTTCAGAGAGGGCTCATTAGGGTATGGAAAATTGAAAAAGTTCTAGTTCACTTTTTAAAATTGAAAGATGATCCGAGGGCTAACTAGCCCCCCCCCCTCTCTCACCGCCTGGCCCTTTTCCCCCAAAAACCCATTCCTATAGAAATTTTGAGATAGCCCTTTTTGTAAAAAATAGTTCAAACATCAGATAAAAAAAACTCCGGGCGTCAGACAACAACCCCCACGAGCCTCGAGGGCCAAGGTGGTTTTAAGCTACGCCCGGAAGGGGGCGTATAAGGTGATTCTATGCAAAGGGTCGGTGGTCGTACAAACTTCGGAGGTGGTCATTTGATTGAAAATCGAAAGTTATAGTTACCTTTTATGGTCAAAATTCGTAAAAGTGAACACAAAAGATCCCTAAAGCCGAGAACTGGCCACAGCCCCACGACAAAAATCAAATATAAATAAGTTAGTTTGCGTGGAGTGTTGGTGAAGGCTAGCTGCAAACTTGTAAATTGTAAGATATTTTATATTAAAATATTTATATTTTAATAACTATTTTAGTTTTTATTATATATTTTTACGTCATATTTTTTAGTTTTAAGTTTTTATAGTTTCTTATTTTTTACGCGCTGAGAAGGACGCCCTTGTTATATACGGGTGAAATATTCGTAGCCTTTTTTGTTCTTTCTCTTGGCTTTCATTTACTGGCTCACAAACACCAGCCACTTTTCCCCAAATGCATCCAATGAAATTTGAGATAGCCAGTTTGTTTGAACTAGTCAACAACGACCAGAAAACCAAAAACTTCGTTATTCAAAAATACCCCACCCAGAGCCCTGCCATCTTGGGAAGTGTTAGTAAATTATACGCCAGCGGAGGGTATTATAACGATTTATCTATCGGAAGACGCGTGGTCGTTTCAACTATTGGAGGGGACTCCAAAATAAATTAGAAACTGAAATGAGTTCTAATTCCCTTTTTAAGAGTCAAAGTGATCCGATCGGTGACTAGCCCCACCCCTAGCCCCGGACCTTGTTTCCTCCCAATTCGTGTCCAATGGATGTTTTTTGATAGCCATTGATGTTCTAAAATTAGAACTACACGATAGTGTCAACAAACCACTCCCAGGGGAAACCCCCCCCCCACCAGAGATCTAGCGGGGCCAAGTGTTGTTAAAAATGTGTGCCCTGAAGGCCACATTCATAAATGTTTTTTATGGAACTGGCAACTCGCAGCTGTTACGTTATATTAACTAGGAGGGGACTCAATGTCGATTGTAAAACAAAATTTTCACAGTTGCCCTTTTTAAGTAGTCAACAAGTGTATCCTAAAGGAAAAATATCCCACCACCGCAATGTGCCTTTTTACCCAAAATGCAATCCCACTCAAAATTTTAGATATAAACTATCTTTGGTTCCCATATAGTTTTATAAGAGTCAAATAACGACAAAAAAATCTGGGGTCGGACCACACAATATCCCCTAGAGCTCCGGAGGGACCAAGGCGTTTGTTGTACAGCTTGGTGGCTTTTGCCCCGGGGGGCATATAGGCGTTTTATGTAAGGGTCGTGGTCCATTCATATAATACTTCAGAGATTGGTTCATTTGATTGGAAATTGAAATTTCTAATTACCTTTTTTAAGAGTCATCAAAAGTGATACGGGGCATCCTACCCCTCCCACCTTACCATGTCTCCCAAATGGCATCCGATAAAAATTTTAAAGATAGCCATATTTTGTTCAAAATAGTCCAAAATTCAAATTACTTTTTAACTTAGGAGGAGAAAGAAATCCTCCATAGCCCCCGAGACAAGAATTATAACTTACGGTGAAGTCGTAAGTTTTATTTAAGAATCGAAAAGCGATCAAAAAAGTATTCAAGCCTGTATGTCCTTCTATTTCCCCAACTGCACCTGATCAAAATTTTGACTTGACATAGACCATTTGGTATCAAAATCAGTCCAAAAATTCAAATTATGTATATAACTAGATGGGATTGAGAGAAAATCCTCACCTAACCCTCCGGGAAGCAAGAATTGTAACTTACGAGTACGTTGCCCGTTAATGTTAGAATTATAATCGGTTTTTTGTTGGAAGTGAGGGTAGTGTCGCATTAACTTTGGAGGGGGAGCTCATTCGAGTCGAAAATAGAAAAATCTAGCTGAATGTTGTTTTTTAAGATTACAAAAGTGATCAAAAGGGCAAACTAGCCCACGCCTACACTTTCCCACAAGTGCATCCGACGTTCAAAATTTTGAAGATAGGCCATTTTGTTACAAAATGGTCTTTCAAAGGACAACTACACTCTACTACTTCTGGGGTCTGGAACCCCGGCTTTTCCCCCACGCACCGGGAAAATAGCTTGCTGAGGCTAACGGACAAACTAAATTATTGTTACTTTGATACTTGTGGATTTAGTGATTTAACTTCGAGGTCAACTTCGATTTACCGGTAGATGCAATAGCTAATAAGTTATGCAAAGTTGCCTTATTGTACTTTGGATGCTTTATTTACTTTGAATCCTTTCTTTACCTTTGATACATTGGTACTTTGATATTGTGACTTCTGATACTAGTTTTGATACTTGTGATGAAAGTTTGATGGTTGAAAAAACAACACCGAAAAAAATCTCATTGTTGACAATAAGGATTTTTTTCAAAACCTGAAAAGTTTTTGCCGATCGAAAAAATGAAAAAAATATAATTTAAAAAACAAAAGAAACTATTTCTACACATTGCAAAAAATTAAAAAAAATTACACTTACACGTTAAAAAACTTGTAACTTATTACAACAAATGGAAAACAAAATGGAAAGCTGCAAGTGAAAACCAGACCTCAGGACTCTTAACACAATATGGCCCACTAGACCTACGAATTTCACTATTCCCGAGTCGTTGGGGATTATCCACGAAAATTTTGCCAAAAAAAAAACGCTTGGCGCTTATAAGTGATCAAAGCTTATAAATCCGGACCTAGGTCAAACAAAAAATCTAGAGCTGGGGCGCTTCTTTCAACAAAATAATGTTCATTAAATAGTCAAATATTCAGTTTAATTATTATTAGTTCTTGCCCAAAACTGGTTAATTTATTTTGCATTATAAAAATTATTATGAAATATCTTTTTTTTTTTTTGAGAATTTTGACAAACTTGAAACTTTGGCAAATCAAAATACGAACACATAAATATAAATAATAAAAAAATAAAAACAAACTTTTCAAAAAGCAGTTTTCTAAAGAAAAGTTAAGTATAAAGAAGACCATATTAAACTAAAGATCAGAAGGAAATAGAAAATCTACAATATAATATAAAACTCAAAAAACGACCAGAAAAATTACTATTAAAGAAATAAATGAAAACCAAAACGAAAAACAGAAATTAAAATAAATAAACAATCCTAACAAAAAAAAACATACAACAGTTAGAAATATACACGATATAAATAAGTATTTACAACGAGCTACAATTTTTTTAAAACGCACTAAAAATGATGTGTTTATGCATTTTTGTGAGAGTCGGACAAACATTCCAGGGGGGGCCTTCGGTATGGTGGTTGACTGACTCTCTTCTCGCCCGTTATAGATTAATTTTGCCAGATGAAAATATTTAATAATTTGGCATTCATTTACGGGGTCAACTAGTCCATAAAAAAAGGCATGAGTCAATAAAAAAAACTAGTCCATCATGGACTAGTCCAATAAAAACACACAAAGTCCATAATAACTAGTTCCATCATGAGACTCAGTTCCATAAAAAACCGCCAAAAAGTCTAAGTGTTTACTCCAGAGTATTTTTGAGGGCACGATTCTAATCTTACGTTACAAAACACTAATAAATAAAGAATATTCTCCCTCTGATCTTATCCGCTTCAATTGTGCGTTTACGGCATCAGACCTTGAGTTTGACAACAATGAAGGTAAAAATGGGATCAACTACACCAAATAGATATATATGCCTAATCGGTAGAACCAATTAAGCATATAATCAAAGTCTAAGTAGTTTTTTTTTTGATTAAGATGGATTCTCGAGTCACGAGCACGACCTGTACAGGGGACCGTTATAAAGAGCAACAAAAGTGGGTCCCGGGCAGAAGAGGCAGGTTTTTTTTCGGGGACAGAGTGGGCTTGGCACTTGCCCCGGTCACAGAAATACAACTTATATTTCAACGTGAACATACTTTAGGCAAAACAGGTAAGTAGACGGATATTAAAAGAATTAGAAGCAATGCTCAATAGACACGGAGATAATTAATAATTTTGCAAAAGTTAAAAGTTAGAAGAAAAATTTAACATTTAAATAAAAGGAAAAATTTTGGGGTATCTTAAGTATATAAAACCGTACTCGTTTATATAAACGCAATGTGAAACCAGTTGCAAAAAAAAAACCGCCAAGACAAGAGATTCCGGTACTTAAGTGACCGCTATTAGAGGTCATGCAATGCAATGCGTGCGTTAAATGTGTTTAAGATATTTATAAAACTATGTGTTTTTGGGGTTTGGGGGGGGGGGGGGTACCAAGGTAAGGTTTAGGTTAGTATTTACACGTACTTTTATACCCCCACCCTACCCCTTAATGCTGCAAAATATATAGACCCAAATTTTGTTTCCTAAAACTATTGATTATAATCATCCTATTTTATTTCTATTTCATTTAGCATTATCACCAAACCAAAACTCATCTAGCAGTTATATGAAAGAGGTACGTTAGTACATAAGTACCAAATTTTGTTAATCAAATGACATCCTGGTTTTACAACTTGGCCATGAAAAAGGAAGGGAGCTAATGAGGGTAGAGGGGGATACAGGGGACAACTAATCGAGATTTTTTACCCCGGGGTGCAAGAGAGACCAGCAACTGCCATGGGGTCCTAGGGGACAAATTCCTTCGTGTTTCTCTCTCCTAAAACCTTTCATAACAATAGGAACGCTTGACCCTAAACCAATACATTATGAAAGATTTCTGTTACTAGGCTGACCTCTGAGGCTTGAGTTCACGGGGATGTCAACACCACCACACACACATTAACTTAGATACCAACATTTACAAGCATGACTCTCTGCGATAGTGTTATAGACGAATATACTAACTAAATCTTCTAACCTATACTAGTAAACCTCGATAGTCAAAAGCCCTCTGTTGAGGTAAACACCATGATTTAAGCAAATTTGTTCATGACTGCAAAATGCTCACATATTAAGGTATGAACTAGCCTTTATACAAGTTTTTAATACAAGTGTTTTACGTTCTGATTTTTTTAATTTTAAAGCGTCAATTGACAATTAAAGAATATTGGAGCAACGACGTTTTACAGAACTGTAACGAAAACTAAAATTTTAAAAAAAATAAGACATCACAATTACTGTAAGATACTTACCATTTACTGTAGTCGGAAAAATCGGGATATATAAGATATTTCGTTGTCGTTCTGGTGCTTTAATGATGGTCACTTTTAAGTATTTTACAAGGACACCAAGTCACGAAACACCGCAACAGACGGGTTAATTGCAAGAGACGCCGCTATAGTGAACATGGCAACGCAAAGCAGTGGTTGTTTTCACAAGCGTTTACGATATTTTTTCAATCAACGTTGTTTTTGGGGTGTAGCGAGGGTGGCTTTTAGGAGGTGAGTGCGGGTAGGGGACTGGTATGGGTACCTGGGTTAGGTTAGGCTAGGTGTTACGTGTTACGTATTTTTAAAAATAGCACTATGTCTTTACCCCCAACCCACCCCTCTAATGTGACAAATTATGACACGTCGCAAAATTCGTTGTATAAACTGTTATATATTCAATCCTATTCTTATTTCTTATTTCAGTCACTAGCATTAACCCAAACGTTGACTTTGTTTAGAAGTGACCATATGATAAGGCAATCAGTTAGCGATTATTCAATTCAACGTGTGCAATAGTTTCATCCGAAAAGATTACAGCTTGGTTACTATTTCATTCAAACATTTTTATCGACACCTCACAGAAACAAGGCGCCCCATATCCCGGAGGGGGGTTTAGTCTGGATGTTTGAAACCCTCAATCCTCATCAAATATGTTTTTCCGACTTTGTCAAAAACGTATTAACAAAAATGAAGATTAATAATTTTCTTAATGCGTTTGTTTAAAGTTTTTGATACCCCCCCCGAATAGAAACTTGCTTTTTTGTACCCCCCCCTTATCCCCCCCCCCCCCCCCCACCCACCCACCCCCCCCCCCAACTCCCCCACCGCCCCCCACCCACCCCCCCGAAAAAAAATCCGTTGGTTACGTATCCCTACCCACCCACAAACGTGCTTTCACATTTTGATACACAAAAACATTATTTGACGAAGATGGATAATTATTTTTACGTGTAAGTTAAGTCAAATATTTAAAAGGTTTACAAGCTAAAGTATCTGGTACCCTCACTTTGAAGGCCGTCCTCCATTTAAGAAACTATATATAAGAGCAAAATTTAGTTATTAAATTGCTCAAAACCCATTGATAAATTAAATACTAGATCAATCCAATTTCACACAAGGTATATGGCTTGACAAAGTGTTGCCCAATAGAGGGACAGGGGGTACTGATGGATTATATATGACCCCCCTGTAAAATTAAAGAAAGCATATAAAATAATTGATATATATATCACTGAAAAATCAACAAAATTGCCTGTCCATTTGTAGATCTTGAATCACATAATCCCCCTTCCTATTATGGCACTAGGTCACCTGAAACAAGCGAAAACATGTCTTAAAAATATTAAACTGTCTTGATTCGTTATATATACAGCCGGGTCGTATCTTCGCAAATGGTTACAAAAAAAAAAAAAACTCTTGAATCACAGCGGACTCCCATTATTATCACCCGAGAGCACGGATCTGCGGAAAAACGCAGCGGATTGCGTTTTTTTGCGGCGGTCAGGAACGCTGCGTCTCTTGAGCTGATCAGTCTTGCGCATTCTTGCGGGCATTTCCGCACAAGGCTCGAGTGCGTTAAAAAAATCGAACGGTTAAAACGCTCGAAGATGCGAAAGGAAAAAAAAAAAATGGAGGGCGAAATGAAAAGGCTGATTCCTTGATTTTGAGCTATTAAATTTCAATCAAATAATATGTGACAAAAGTGCAATCCTTGAGCATGAAACAAATCTATCCAATTAAATTCAGACGAAAGGTTTCTTTTAGAGACTAGAGCCGAAACTATAGGCAGTGCAATTCCGTACTCGGGCACTTCGTATGGAATGGCAGTACGTTAACGCTAGAAACTTCGAAAAAGGGGCTCATAGTGATTGGAAAAATGGATTGGCTAGTGGACCTTTTTTAATAGTTGCGAAAAGTGATAGGAGGACAGAGAGACAAACCCCAGACCACACATTACCCACGCCCATCATGCCCCCACAAACACAGCCAATTCAAAATTTTTGAGATAGCCATGTTTTTGTTCAGCGTTAGGTGGATTTTCCAGATATTAAAATATAGTTTTGAGAGAAGGGACCACTCCCCAACAAAACCCTTGGGGCAAGGGTTTTAAGGTTATGCCCATGTAGGGCATTTATAAGAACGCAGGTCGTGGTACACAATGTAGTATTTATTATTTTGTTACTTTATAGAGCACGGCATCTCGAGTACATACGTGAAAGAAGTTGACAGAAGTTGTCAACGTAGACACTTCGAAAAGGGCTCATTCAATTGGGAAATTGGAGTGAGCTTCTGTGCCCTTTTTAATCAAGTCGAGACGTGATTTGGTGGAAGTTGGCAACTAACACCCCTTCCACGCTCCACACCATTTCCCCGTAAACACATCATCAATCAAATACTTGTTGGAGAGTAGCCATTTTGTATCAAACCGTATAGTGATTTGTTCTCATTTTTAGTTTGTCATGAATTGTAAGATAGAATTAGGTCTATTGAGAGGAGAGGAAGGGGGAAACTACCCACACAGCCACTTTCAGGGCAAGGGTTCTTATTCAAGTTCTGCCGTGGCAGGGCATATAAGGTTTTTATATAGAATGGTGTTGTCGATAGAAACTTCAAAAAGGCTCATTTCAATTTGAAAATGTTCAAAACGGGATAGTAACCCATTCTTGTCATAAAGTCGAAAGTAAACTGGATGGGCAACTATCCCTCTAGTCTCCCGATCCACCATTTCTCCAAATACATCCAATCAAAATTTGAGATAGCATTTGTATTCAACGTAGTTTTAAGTTCTAGTAAATTAGGTCTTTGAGGATAGATAACCCCCTCACAGCCCCCAGGGTAAGGGTTATGTATTTATTGCCCTGGGGTGGTCGGGATCTATTATAAAGGTATGTTTATAGAACCGCGGCTTGATCTGTTTAGCAACACACACTGTCTTCAAAAAAAGGGCTCATTCGATTATTAAATTGAACATTGCTAGTGGCCTTTTTTAATAGTCCAAAAGTACTTGGCAGGCAACTAACACCCCTTCCAAAACCACCATTTCCCCCAAACACATACAATCAAAATTTTGAGATAGCAATTTTGTGTTTGTTACCACGGCATGTTTTTGAAGTTCAAATAAAATTCATACCTTGAGAGCAGGAGACCATCCCCCCCACAATCTTCAGAGGCAAGGGTTATTATAAAAAAAAAACAGAAGTGTCATGCCATGGCGGCCATATACGTTTTTTATTGAAAATCTTTGTCGTAGAAACTTGGAACAGAAAAATGGAGCTCATTCGATTGCAAATTCAAATGTTCTAGTCGCCACTTTTTAATAGTCGAAAGTCGATTATTTTTGAGGGCAAACTAACCCCTCTCTCTCGCCCACCTTTTCCCCACACAACACACATCCAATCCAAATTTTTTAGATAGCCATCTTTGTTCAGAAAAGGGGGCGTTGTTGATTTCCAGGACAAGAAATTATGTTTGTGAGGGAGGATACTTCCCCACATCAACCTCGGGGCAAGGGTTTTTTTGTACGTTATGTGCACTGGGGGAGCATTATAAGGTTGGGTTAGAACGGGCTTTTATCGTAGGAACGAAGTTATCGTAGAAACTTCCAAAAAATGGCCTCATTACGATTGGAAGTGAAAGGGATAGTGCCCTTTTTTATATAGATCCCAAAGTGACTTGAGGGGCAACTAAACCCCCTCCTCACGCCCACCTGCTCCCCAAACACATCCAAATCAAAATTTTATAGATAGCCATTTGTATTCAACGTCGTAGTTGAAAGTTTTTGGACTTATTAGGTCTTTAAGGGATGCAACAACGCATATTCACCCCCCCCACAACCCTCAGGGCAAGGATTGTAAAGCTATGCCCTGGGAGCATGTAAGGTTTTTTTTATAGAACTCGGGTAAAGCCAGGTGTTGTACAAAAAAAACATCAAAAAGTGCTCATTCAATTGAAAAATTGAAAGGGCTCAGTACACCTTTAACTAGTCAAAAGTGATTGAAGGGCAACTAAACCCGCCTCCTCACGCCCACCATTTTTAGTAGCCTACCCCAAACACATACAATCAACATTTTGAGCTATCACCATTTTGTGATCTCTCATACGTAGTCGAAAGTTCTGGAAATTTGTCTTTTTAGGATGATTACCCCCCCCCCCAGAGCCCTCAGTGAAAAAGCGGGGGGTTTGTGTAAAAAAAAAAAAGTTATCAGCCGGGGGCATATAAGGTTTATATAGAAAGTTATAGAAATTTCGAAAACGGGGCTCATTTGTTTTGGAAATTTTGATAATTGCACTTTTTTATAGTCGAAAGTAGTGAATGCGGAGAGGTACATGACCCCCCTTCCCTCTTACGCCCACCTTGTTTCCCCAAACCACATTCCAATCAGAATTTTTAGATAGCATTTTGTGTCTACGTAGTTGAAAGTTTTGGAAATGGGATCTTTAAGGAAGGACCAAGCCCTCCCCCCCCAGAAGCCCTCAGGGCAAGGGTTTTGTGGTTATGCCCTGGGGGGTAAACAAGGTTTTTATGAGATAGCGGGTTTTTTGTTCGTATAGAAGACACTTCATAAAGGGTCTATTCAATTGGGAAATTGAAAGGGGCTTAGCTGGCCGTTTTCAAATAGTGAGTTTGAAAGTGATTGGAGGAGCGACCTACTACGCCCCTCTCCACACCACCATATTCCCAATACTACATCCAATCAAATTTTGAGATATCCAATTGTTACAACAGTATGTTGAACGTTCTTTTTTTGAAACTTGTTGTCCTTTTCGGGATGTGATAGCCCCCTAGAGCCCTCAGTGCAAGGGTCTGTAAGTTAAGGCCCTGGGGTACATAATAAAGTTTATATAGAAAAGTCTGTTGCTAGAAAACTTTCAAAAAGGGCCACTCATTTTTGATTGGCAAGTTCGAAAATTGCCCTTTTGCCTGATTATTTTAATAGTCGCGAATCGAAAAGTGAAGTGGCGGAGTCTAATTAACCTTCCCTCTCCACGCCCACCATTCCCCAAAACACCTTCAATCAAGGTTTAGAAGATAGTCATTTTGTTTCAACGTAGTTGAAAGTTCTAGGAAAGTTCTTGATATTTTAGTATCAAAATGTAGTATTATTTGTATTATTTCGGTTATTATTAAATAGTTATATAAGAGTAAAAAAACATCTAACATTTTGTTTCAGAGGTAAAGTGCAAAATGTTGTTCTGGGCTTGGGACAAACAGGCATATAGTGTGTTTTTTTGAGACCAAAAAACTGTATCTTCAATGTTATGCATCATTTGAGTTTGATCGCGCATTATATATTTAGTGTATGTAGTTTTCTGTTCGTTTTGGGTCGTTCATCATTATTTATTTGATGATTGATTTTGTGGAAGTTTCACGCTTGGGTAGATGTATTTGATTTTCTTATTTTTACTCCGTTTGGTTGTGTTTAAATGGAGTTCTTTTTACTTTTCTTTGAAAAAACTTATTGTCGTGAAAGTTTTTATAATAATTTTTTTTTGTTTAGATTCATAGCCAGGTAGAGGGGTTTAAGGATGCGCTAACATAAACTGTTTTCACTGGACTGTTTTTTAACAGCAAATCTATCACCAAAGTATAATCCAAAGCTCAACAATCCACTGAAAGGACAAAAGCTATGTCTTTTTAACGCTAAGATGTTTTTAGATAAAAAAACTTAGATAAGTTAAAAAGTAAATAAGTAAAAAAGTTAAAAACGTTGTGGAAAAAATCAGTAAACAAACACTTAGATAAGCTTAAAAAGTTAGATTAAGTATTAACTTTAGATAAGTTAAAACAGTGTTAAACATTTGAATTTTTTTAGCCACACTCTCCTTTACTCTCATTTTTATACTCTCTTTCTTCTTCTTCGTAACAGAAAAAACAAACAAGTGTGTCAATGACTGAAATCCAGCGTCCTGCATTTCTTCAAGGTTGAATATTTTGTTGTAGATCGTTCTACAATTTGTGTTAGTGAACAGATTCATGCGACTTCACTCACGACGCTTATAGCGATGTGTGTGGACCGGAATTACTGCGTTTTCGCGCAAAGCATTCAGTCTGTGGATGAACGTTAAGGTTGATTTATGATCAGCATTCTTTTGGGTCAAAGTTTGGCACAAAAACAGGAGGCCGGAGAGAGAGCACGGAATGCACAAAATCAAAAATGTCACCAACCTTGCATAAAATGTCACCAACCCATTGCATTAAAATGTCCACCAACATTGCATAAAATGTCACCAACATGTGCATAAAAAATGTAACCAAACATTGCATATACAATGTAACCCAGAATTGCTGCTCTATTGCTGCTTTTATAACCACGCTTTTATTGTGGACCCAATGCTCACACTAATTTGAAGAAGCAGGACTGAACAAATTTGGAACAATAACAAAGTTTATTCGGGTGATATAATGAAAAAACTTGGAAAACCTAGAATCCACCAAAAAATAATAACTAATAATCACAAAAAAACGTAGTTCTAGTGGGCCTATAAAAAAAAAAATCTATAACTAGAAAATACAACAATTAGATGCGCGACACACACTCTGTTGCGTGGTTTTTTTCACATCTAAGTACATAGAGAGGGCGACACGTGTGTGTATTCGATGAGTTTTTAAAGGACACTAAAATGACTGAGAATTGACATATTTAAGGCCTAAGGAAAGCATTTACTTTAAGGCATTTTAAATCTCTGTTTAATATTAGAAAGATGTTGGTCAATCCAGGGGCACATCCCCCAGATTTTCTCAACGACCTCCCGAGAGGGGAGGAGGCTTCCGCCCTCATCCCCCCCTGTTTTTTGGTATCCGGTAAAAATTTCGCCGACGAACCGCACCCCCCCGAACGAACCCCGAACCGGTCCGAAGGTGAAAATTTCGGCCGAAAAAATTTTGCAAAATCGGCAGAAATTTACCAAGATTCTTGATTTCTACAGAAAATTCGGCATAAGTGAGGTAGACTTCGGTATCAAAATATTTACGAGGATCGCCCTCCAATAAAATAACGCCTCGGGACGCCTCGCTTATTCCTGGTCACATCCTCACACAGGGAAAACACGGGAAACTTCAGTTTAAAAAAAGGGACTAACATCCATTGAAAGCTCACGTTACCTGTCCCCCTCTCAAGATTACAGATTCGTCTGATCTACGCCATCCTACACTTGTAGCCACGCCCATACCTATCCTTATTTCTACCTACCCCATTCTATGTTTTTGTGCACCAAGTAGATTGAATTAGCAAAAATTATCAAAATTCATACATAAAAATACAAAGTTGATACTGTAAAAATTTTGTAAAAACAAACTTAGAGAGAAAAAAAAAAGAAAAATTTTTCAATCGCTGCTTCTAAATACCTAGGGTAAGCTATTGAATAAATTCTGGCCCATTATTATCACCATTTCCATCAATATTTGCCAAAATTCAAAATACCCATGAAACCCTGCAAATGAGAATTTTGCGAACTAAACTGAGAAAAAGTAACACTTCAAATCTGCGCAAAATTTTGAGAGGAGAAGAGATTAAGGCCAAGATCTCTATTTATTCTAAGCCATATACATATAATTAAAGCTTCAGGTTAGTTTATGTTCCATGACTAAGACACGTAAACAAACTGAAGGGGGGGGGGGGGTCAATGGGTGGGCGGGTCAAGGAAACAAGCCCTCTAAAACATATCATGATTTCTTTTAGTGTATTAGGTGCATGATATAATTCAGCATGCTTCTTTTTTCTATAAATTTGGCCCTCTGCCCAGAAAACAAAGGTCTGTTTATAGGAATCTGTTCCATTAAAAAAAAACTTTTCCTTAGACCCAAAGCATGTTAATCTCATGGATTTTAGCGCATGTTAACTCCCCATATCTTCCTCAGCGGTGGCTGGGATTCAGGGGGTGGCGACGCGACCCCTAGCGCAGTCTAAAGTAGTGTAACTTAATTAACTCAAATTTGAGTTGATTAAACTTGCTCCTAGCTCAAGTTTATCGGATCAACCTATTTAGCACCCCCCCCCCCCAAAAAAAAATCCTGGATCCGCCCCTGATCTCCTTGTCTATAATCTTAAACTTATTAAAACGTTATTTAATAATGGAAATATGATTCACATTGCCATTATGTGAAACACACTATTTGGAAAGGCCAGGAATATATCAATGGACGGAGAGATGTCTTTACGTCTGTATGATTATATTCCCTTTCAGCCTGTAAGCGACTTCCTCTCAACCGTTCAAAAAAAAAAATTCAACGTGCTGATCCTACAGGGGCAAATATCCAGCATTTTTATAGGGGGAGGGCAGAGAAGGTCCATATCCGGATAGTCAAGGTATATTGTTTGGGCAAAACAAACTTTAAAAAACACATCAAAAAAATTTTATACGCATTTTGTTACAATTTTACGAGTCGGACATAACTTTAGGGGCGGGTGTTCAGACCCCGGACCCCCCCCCCCCTTTGATACGACCTTGCTGATGGTTCTAAACTAAGGAGAGGGAACACTGACTAAATTTTGCCTCTAAAAATTACAAAAAAAAAAACAGTTAGTTATATTTAACCAATGACAATTTAATAAACAACTAATTATCTGGGGGGGGGGTTCAAAGCATATATGTAACTTGTGTTACTAACTTTTAATAAGACGCACAAAAAATGTTGTTATAGCACAAACTACGACGAGTTGGGTGCATGGAGGGGGGGGGTCTAACCTTTGTAAAAAACACACTATAATATTGTAAATAACACTTGGATGGAAGTGTTACGAACTTCTCTTCTTTTTTTTCTGTGATTTACAGATTCGGAAGTTCAGAGATATCCAGTTGTCCAGAAAAACCCAACATTCTAGCTTGATCGGTCCGTCTTCATTAATTATGTTTTCAAAACTATTTAAAAAACATATATAGTGTGGGGGGAAGGGGGGGAAAATTTTAAATTTATTTTTTGCACAAGTAATTAAGAATTTTTCTCGTGTACCGATCAGAAAAAACCCCCCCAAAAATCAGCTTTTTCTGAAATAGTTTTATGAGAAATCAATATAATCAAAAAGTGTCAAAACTATTGACGAGAAACTCGAAAAAACAGATTAAATGATGATGTGTGATTAAATCTATCGAAAGCATAATTTGATACAATAAATTTTTGGGAATACAAAAGAAGTTGGCGTAGGGTAATTGCTTACTAACACTAAGTCTAAACGCCAGGAAGGTTGAATTTCCAAATACAGTTAGTCAGATGCGTCCATAAAGAGACATCTACATTGAAAAGCTGATAGTCTATACCTTTATGAGCTTAAACTATCAGGAGCTGAAACTATGACTATCCCCTAACCTTCTCGCAGTTACCTTGAAAATACTTTCTATGTCTTAAACTCAACATATTTATACAAGAACAAATTTTCTGTGTATTTTTATTGTAGACTGATTCTATATTGCTTTGAATAAATTTACATGTCTACATCATTGTTTCAACAGAGTTTTGTTTAGCTTGCCATTAAAAAACAAATGCATTCAGCGACAATTCAGATAGTATGGTCGCTTAAAGTCATGTACAATACAATATCTAAAAATATTTTTTGTTAGCCGACCGAAGGCAATGCGCAATTAGTACACATGAGCCATTAGTTTTTCAGTTGGGAGAGATCAACAAATAAATATATTTGAGAATGTTCGTCAATAGCCTTCTGTTTTCATTGGCGAGATCTTTGGGGGGAGTTAATACGGGCGATCCTGTAAGTCCCCCTAATCATAGTCTGAAGAAGTAATATTTAACTTAATGGACCCTATTTCAGGTCGTCAACAGATAGATACAATCAATGCTGCTAATGCAAATTTGAGTTTTTATCAAACCTAATTACCCACTCCTCTCTACTTTCCCTGTAAAGTTAAACCACTGGGTCCTAAGAACTGGTGGATAAAATTTTGGGCCTTTTTGTGAGCCACCACAAAAATGTGATTGTATGTACCAAACATGAGTTTCGAAATTTTCTAGGACGCATAGGGTCACCTCTCCAAACTGATGGAACTTATGTCAAATATCAAACGTTTAAGCTAGATTCCTGACGGCATGAAATATAATTCTCAGTTTTTTTATGCCGCAAATCGATTTTTAGCTGATAATGGTCACTTGACAAGATTTGCAATTTATTATCGAAGATAATCCTCACTTTGGGAAAACTTGGCAGTGTTTCTCTGCAAGTGTGACCGTTTCGCTTCTTGACCCAACAACTTGCAGATTTAAGTTCAAGGACATGCTCAGAAAAAGTTGCCAAACAATTTCAGCTATGAATTATCCAAAAGACACTCCAAAGACGATTGAAATATTTCAAGGCAATCTGATTATAAGCCTTGTATCACATAGTACTTTATGTACAAGTTTGCAAATGCAACTTAATATGTGACCTAGGCTACAAAGTACCATAGGAGCCACAGTTATTTTAATCAAGGAAAAGGTAGATCAGTTTCAATAATGTTCGGGCCCCTTAAAAACTCCTCCCCCAACAAAATCTGAAGTCCGTCTGGGTAACCTAGCCTTCGTTTTCTTTTCCAGCAGATCTGCGATTTTCACTTCATCGCCCCAGCTGTCCCTGGACCATTACAGAGATTAGAAGCTAACTTTAAGATTTGGGTTACTAAAAGTAAAGAAGTGATCTTACATCTAACTACTCTCCTCGTCAATCGGTTGAAATGGAAGATGCGCTGACGAAACCCGACACCATCTGAAAGTTTCAAAAACTAGGAGGAGAGCCATGATCCGAGCAATGGGTAGAGGTTAGAGGGCTAGGTAGTCAGAAAACCCCCCGAATATTTTTTCTGGCAGTGTTGATTGCCCCCTAATTTTCTGTTAAGCCTCAAAAAGGGGCACTAGATACGTTTCGTCAATTTGGTCAAATTGAATTAGCGGCCAATCCCGATAGTTTCTTACGGAACTCACCCTTCAGTACGAAAATGGAGCAATGGTGGGGATTATGTTAAGTTTTGCCGCTCTACTAGCTATTCAATTTTTGGGTTCTTCGTTGGAATATTTTTTTAAGAAGTTTTATGACCTTCCTCAAAATCACATTTTATTAAAATTATTGGGGGGGGGGGGGGGGGGTGCCACGGATATTAAACTATTTGTACAATGCAGCGTTCCCATTTGTCCCAAGTCTTTCGGCTTACAGTTTCAAACATGATCAGGCCTTGAAAAGTGCATAGGGGGCCTATTCGTTGGACCAAATATACCAAACCTTTTGGAGAAAATGGCAATTACTATCGACCCTGATTTGTGTTAGTTCCAGGTTGGTAGCTTATTAATCTTCTTGTCTTCCCTCTCTGTTATTTGTGGTCTCAACCCAGTTCTGCAGTTTTCTTTTTGAAAAACTCTCATTCTGTGGAACCTATCACTCATCCACTTACTCACATTACTGTGCACTCTCTGCAGTGTAAATTGTCGATATAATGCAGTTAGAAAAAAATACGGTAGAATCTGTACGTTTTTTTAAGACTTGTAGTTGATGCTATTTGAATGTGGAGACTAAAATTTCAACCAATTAGTAACCACAGACCCTTTTATAAAATCGTGATATAAATACACTAGTAGGTTGTTTTAGTTTAAAAAAGGTTCATTATTATCTAGTTGAAAAAAATAGAAAATTGATACTTTTCCCCCGAAAAGAATCTGTTTATTCAAAGAAAATAAAGAACGTGACATTAAACCAAAAATGACGCAAAATAAAATCAAACAAAGTATACCAGAGCAGATAGCAACTACACAAATCAGCATCGCATAAAATAAATGAAACCCAAAACCGAACAGAAATTCAACATTGAGATAGGGCTCAAAACCCCTATTGGGGATTTCCAAAGGCATTAACATAATTTGCACTTTACTGAAAAAATCCTTAAGGCAATTGTTTTAGCTTTTATAAACTTTAATGGGCAATTAAGAGGCAATGGGCGCGGGAGGGGGGACTAGTTTGATTACTAATCACTATCAGTACTATTAAAAAGCGGCATAGCCCTTAAATTGGCAATCGCACCATGAGCACTTTTCTGAATTTTTTTTCAGTAAAGCGCAACATCTTCATGTTACGACGTGCCTTGGGCAAGGCATAAAAAGCTTTGAGCCTACTAATGTTAATCATCTGCTCGTTTTCCCACATGGATCTGGTTATTATTGTAATTTTCAAGCTTGTTTTGGGTTCATTTATTTAAAAGGCCACTAGCTGATTTGTGGTGGTTTCACTCGAACTTGGTAGATTATTTTATTTTGCTCATTTTGATATATACATGGAGTTCTTACTTTTCTTTGAAAAACCTTATTTTGCCCCAGGAAAAAGATTGTGCAACCCTTGCCCTGAGGGGTAGGTGTGGGAGGTTTTCATTTTTCAGAAATGAGCCTATTTCGAGAAGTCCTAAGGACTAAACTCCTTCAGAAGGAAGTGGCACTGGGTCTAAACAAAAATTAAAGGAAAAAAAGTAATATCTTGTAACCCCCACATCAATCTTTACGTGATAAAAATGTCAAGCCTCTCTCAATCACCTTCGAACTAATTAAAAAAAGGCACTAGCCCTTTTAATTTCCAATCGAAATGAGCCTTTTGAAGTTTCTACGACAACGCTTTCAATACACACAACCTGATATGTCACCAGGGAATAAAATTAAACCCTTGCCATGAGGGGCTTTGTGAAGGAGGTTGTGCATCCTCAAAAGATCTTAATTGCCAGAAACTTCTCAACTACGGTTTAAACGAAGAAAATGGCTATCTTCCAAAATTTTGATTAGCTGCGTTTGGGAAATTGTAGGCTTGGTAGGGCGGAGAGCCGGTGTAGTTGCTCTACAATTACTTTCGAACTATTAAAAAATGGACACCTAGACCTGTTCCAATTTTCATGAGAATGAGCCCGTTTGACGTTTCTGCGGACAACCGTTTTCTAACAAAAACCTTATATGCCCCCAAGCGCATAACTTACAAAAAAAAACCCCCGTGCACTTGAGGGCTGTGAGGGGTAGCGTTGTACATTCCTCAAACAATATATTATCGAGAACTTTCAACTACGTTGAGAAAGAAAACTTGCCCTATCTCAAACTTTTCATTGGAATGTGATTGGGGAAATGGTGGGCAGCGAGAGAGGGGGTTGTTGCCATCTAATCATTTCGTACTATATAAAAAAGGGCACTAGCCTTTCAAATTCAATCGAATGATTAGCCATTTTTTGAAGTTTCTACGACCAACGACGTTCTATATAAAAACCTTATATGCCCCAGGGCAATTAACTCACAACTTGACCTTGAGGGCTTGTCAGGGGGTTGTCATCCTCAAAAGACACTAATTTCCAGCACCTTTCACACTACGTTGAACAATAATGGCTAATCTCAAAATTTTGATTGAATGCGGTTGGGGGAAATGGTGACGGATTGCTGGGAAAATAAAAAAAAAAGAAAGTGGGACGTCGAGAGAGGGGTTACTTGCCATCCATCACTTTCGACTATTAAAAAGGGCACTAGCCGTTTCAATTTCAATCGAATGATTCCTTTTTGAAGTTTCTACGACAACGCTTTCTATAAGCACCTTATATTGCCTCAGGGCATAATCACAACCCTTGAACTTGAGGGTTGTTAAGTGGGTGTCATCCTCAAAGACATTAATTACGGACTTTCAACTACGTTGAACAAAATGCTATCTCAAAAGTGATTGAATGTTTTTGGGGGAAATGGTGGGAATGGGAGGGGGTTACTTGCCATCCAATCACTTCGACTATGAAAGGGAGCGAAGCCGTTTCAATTTCAATCGAATGATTTCCTTTTTCGAAGTTTCTACGACAACGGTTCTATAAAAAAAAACTTATATTTGCCCCACAAGGGCATAACTTCAACCCTTGCCTGAGGGCTGTGTGGGGGAGTGTTCTCCTCCAAAAATATTAATTGCTATTTATAATCGACTACGCTGAACCAAAATGGCTATCTCAAAATTTTAATTGGATGTGTTTGGGGATAACGGTGGCGTGGAAGGGGTGTTAGTTGCCTCCAACATCTTCGACTATCAAAAGGGATACAAGTCACTCTAATCAATCGAAGAGCCTTTTCGAAGTTTCTACGAAAACTACCTTCGATACAAAGGCCGGTATAAAGACAGGAACAAAAAAAAAAAATAATAATGTGCAAATCGGTGTTTACTAGGAGCATCGCTATGCGCTTGCCTATGAAAATGTGCCATCTGAAATTCAAAAAC
>JAPEVW010000849.1:0-41602 GCA_027921565.1 Artemia sinica
TATGTCTGGAAGTGTTTGTCCTTTGTTTGATTTGTATGTCTAAGTGCCTGTTTCTCGTTTGTCTGTAAAACTGTTTTCTTGGGTTTGTATGTCTGAGTGTCTGTTCTTTGTGGTTTTAGTCTAAAGTGCCGTCTTTCTCGTTTTTTATGTGAAGTGTTTGCTTTTGTTGTTGTATGTCTAAAGTGTCTGTCTTTGTGGGATTGTATGTCTAAAGTGACTGCTCCTTCCTATGTTGTATGTTTGAAGTTTGTCTTGTGTTTTGTATGTCTGAAGTGTCTGTCTCGTGGTTTGTATGTCTAAAGTGTTTGTCTTTCTCTGTTCTGTATGTCTGAAAGTGCTTTTCTTTGTTGGTTGTATGGTCGAATGTGTTTGTTTCGTGTTTGATTTATAACGTACCGGACTTTGTTGGTTATGTATGTCTGAAGTGTTTGTCTTGTTGGTTTGTATGTCGAGTGTTCTGTCTTTGTTGGTTGTAGTATAAGTGCCTGTTTTCTCTGTTTGTAGTCTGAAGTGTTTGTCTTTGCTTGATTTGTATGTCTAAACGTGCCTGTTTCTCTGTGTATGTCTAAAACTGCTTTTTCTTTGTGGGTTTGTATGTAGAAGTGCTCTTGCTTGTTGGTTTTTTGTAGTCTGAAGTGTCTGATTTGTGGTTTGTTATGTCAAAGTGTCTGTCTTTATCTGTTTGTATGTACTGAAGTGGTTAACTTGTTGGTTTGTATGTCTGAAGCGTCTGTCTTGTTGGTTTGTATGTTCTAAGTATCTGTCTTCTCTATGGTATGCTCAAGTGTTTGTCTTGTTGTTTGTATGTCTGAGTGTGTCTTGTTGTTTTGTATTTCTAAAGTGCCTGACTTGTTGGTTTGTATGTATGAAGTGTTTGCCTTGTGGTTTGTATGTTGAAGTGTCTGTTATTGTTGGTTTGAATGTCTAAAGTAACTATCCTTCTCTCTGTTGATGTCTGACGTGTTTGATTTGTGGTTTGTAGTCTGATATGTATTTTTGTGTTTGTATTCTAAAGTGCTGTTTTAATCTGTTTGTATGTATGAAGTGTTGTCTTTGTGTTGTATGTCTGAAGTGTTGTCTTTGTTTGATTGTATTGTCTAAAGTGCTGTCTTCTCTGTTTGATGTCTAAATGTTTTTCTTTGTTGCTTTGTATGTCTGAAGTGGTCTGTCTCTTGTGGTTGTATGTTAAATTGCCTGTCTTTCTTGTTTTATGTCTGAAGTGTTTGTCTTTGTGTTTGTAGTCTAAGTGTCTGGTCTTTGGTGTTGTATGTCTAAAAGTGTCTGTCTTTCTCTGTTTGTATGTCTGAAGGTTTATATTTGTTGTTTGTATGTCTGACGTGCATCTTTGTTGGTTTGTAGGTCTATAGTGTCTGTCTTTCATGTTTCTATGTTTGAAGTGTCTGTCTTTGTTGGTTTTGTATGTATGAAAGTGTCTGTCTTGTTGGTTTGTATGTCTAAGTGTCTGGTCTTCTCTGTTCTTGTATGTCTGAAGTGTTTAAACTTGTGGGTTGTATATTCTGAAGCGTCTGTCTTTGTTGGTTTGAGATGTCTAAAGTGTCTGTCTTTTATATTTGTATGTCTTAACGGTGTTTGTCTTTGGTGGGTTGTATGTCTGATGTGTCTGTCTTGTTCGAGTTTGTATTTTAAAGTGCATGACTTATTGATTTGTATGTATGAAGTGTTCGTCTTTGTTGTTTGTATGTATGAAAGGTCTGTTATTTGTGGTTTGAATGTCTAAAGTAACTATCTTCTCTGTTTGATGTCGAAGTGTTTTGATTTGTTGGTTTGTATGCCTGATATGTCTGTCTTGTGGTGTGTATTTCTACAAGTGCGTCTTTCTATGTTTGTATGGTGAAGGTTTGTCTTGTTGGTTTGTATGTCTGAAGTGTTTGTCTTTGTTGATTTGTATGTCTAAAGTGCCTGTATTCTCTGTTTGTATGTCTCCTTTTTTTCTTTGTTGGTTTGCATGTAGAAGTGTCTGTCTTTTTTTGGTTTGTATGTCTAAAAGTGCGCTTCTCTGTTTTTTTCTGTTGAAGTGTTGTCTTTGTTGTTTGTATGTCTTAAAGGTCTGTCGTTGTTGGTTGTAGTCTAAATGTCTGTTTTCTCTGTTTGTATGTCCTAAAGTGTTTATCTTTGTTGGTTTGTAGTCTTGAAGGTCTGTCTTGTTGCGTTTTTATGTTCTATTCTTTTTTATAATATTTTTTTTTCTTTTTATAAACGTTAGGGTAGGTAGGTAAATGATCTTTCTCTGTTTGTATGTATAAAGTGTCCTGTCTTGCTGGTTTGTATGTTATAGTTGTCGGTCTCTGTTGGTTTGTATGTACTGAAGTCTTTGTCTTGTTGGTTTGATGTCTGAAGTCTGTCTTGTTGGGTTTGTATGTCTAAAGTGTCTGTCTTGTTGGTTGTCATGCGTAAAGTGTCTGTCTCTCTCTATTGTATATTGAAGGTCTGGTCTGTGTGGTCTCTATGCTATAAGTGCCTGTCTTTCTCTGTTAGTATGGTACTGAAGCTTTGTATTGTTGGTTTGTAGGTTGAAGTGTCTGTCTTGTTGGTTTGTATGAATAAAGTGTCTTCTCTTTGTTTGTATATCTGAAGGTGTTCTGTCTTTGTTGGTTATGTATAAGTGCCGTCTTTCTCTGTTTGTATGTGAAGGTGCTTTGTTGATTGTATGCCTTAAAGTGCTGTATTCTCTGTTGTATGTCTTAAACTGTTTTTCTTGTGGGTTGTATGTATGAAGTGTAATGTTTTGTTGGTTTGTAGTCTAAGTGCCTGTCTTCTCTGTTTTATGTCGAGTGTTTGTTTTGTTGTTGTATGTCTAAAGTGTCTGGCTTTGTGGTTGGATGTCTAAAGTGTCTGCTTTCTCTGTTTGTATGTCTGAAAAGGTGTTGTCTTTGTGGTTTGTATGTCTGAGTGTCTGTCTTTGTGAATGGTCATGTCTCTAAAGTGCCGTCTTTCTATGTTTGTATGTCTGAAGGTTTGTTCTTTGTGGTTTGTATGTCTGAAGTGTTGTCTTTGTTGGTTTTGTATGTCTAAGTGTTTGTCTTCTCTGTCTGTATGCTGAAGTGTTTGTCTTTGTTTGTTGGTATGTCTGAGGTGTCTGTCTCGTTGGATGGTTATGCTAAAGGCTTCTTCTGTGTTTGTATGGCTGAAGTGGTTTTCTTTGTGGTTTGTATGTCTGAAGTGTCGTCTTTGTTTGGTTTGTATGTTTAAAGTGTCTGTCTTTTCTGGTTTAGGTAGTCTGAAGTGTTGTCTTTGCGGGTTTGTATGTCTGAAGTGTCTGTCTTTGTTGGTTTTAGTCTATCGTAAATGTATCTCTGTTTGTGTGTCTAAAGTGTCTGTCTTTGTGGTTTGTATGCCTATAGGGTCGCGGTCTCGTTGGTTTGTATGTCTGAAGTCTTGTCTTGTTGGTTTGATGATTGAAGTTATGTCCTTGTTGTTTGTATGTCTAAAAGTGTCTGTCTTTGTTGGTTTTCATGAATAAAGTGTCCGTCTTCTCGTTTGTATATAGGAAGTGTCTCGTCTATTGTTTGTATGTAAAGTGCCTGTTTCCGGTTTGTATGTCTGCTGAAGTATTTGTCTGTGGTTTGTATGTCTGGAAGTGTCTGTCTTGTGGTTGTATGAAAAAGTGTCCTATTTTGTTGTATATCTGAAGGTCTGTCTTGTTGTTGTACGTATAAAGTGCCGGTCTTTCTTGTTTGTTGTTGAAGTGTTTGCTTTGTTGATTTGTATGTTCTAAAGTGCCGTCTTTCTCGTTGATGTCTAAACTGTTTGTTCTTTGCTGGTTTGTATGTCTTGAAGGTCTGTCTGTGTGGTTGTGTTGTTAAAGTGCCTGTCTTCTCTGTTTTTATGTCTGAAAGTGTTTGGTCTTGTGGTTTGATGTCTAAAGTGTCTGTCTTGTGGTTTGTATGCTCAAGTGTCTGTCTTCTCTGTTTTTGTATGTCTGAACGTTTGTCTTGTGGGTTTGTAGGTCTGAGGTGTCTTGTTCTTTGTTGAATGTATGTTCTAAAGTGCGTCTTTATATTTTGTATTCTGAAGTGTGTCTGCTTGTTGTTTTGTATGTCTGAAGTTGGTCTCGTCTTTGTGGTTTGTATGTCTAAAGTGTTTGTCCTTTCTCTGTCTGTTATGTAGCAAGTGTTGTCTTTGATTTGTCTGTCGGGGTGTCTGTCTGTTGGAGTGTCTGTCTAAATGTCGCCTGGTCTTTCTATGTTTGTATGTCTGAAGTGTTTGTCTTGGTGTGTTATGTATTGAAGTGTCTGTCTTTGTTTGGTTGTATGTATTAAAGTGTCGGTCTTTCTACTGTTGTATGTCTGAAGTGTGTCTTGTTGGTTGTATCTTTGGGGGGGTTTTTTATGAAGTGTCGACTTTTTAGTTTGTATGTCTGAGTGTCTGTCTTTTTGTTGGTTTGTATGTCTAAAAGTGTCTGTATTTCTCTGTTGTCTGTATGAAGTGTTTGTCTGTTGGTTGTGATGTCTTAAGTGTCTGTGTTTGTTGGTTGTATGTCTAAGTGGTTGGTCTTCTTGTTTGTATGTTGACAGTGTCTGTATCTTGGTTTGGTTTGTATGTCTAAAGTGTCTGTCTTCTCTGTTTGAATGTCTGAAGTGTGTGTCTTTGTGGTTTGTATGCTGAAGTGTGTTCTCTTGTTGGTTTGTATGTCTGAAGTGGCTGTTCTTTGTGGATTGTCGTTTAAAGTGCTGTCTTTGTGGTTTGTATGCTAAAGTGTTGCTTTTCTCTGTTTGTTGTCTGAAGTGTTTGTCATTTGTAGTTTGTATGTCTGATGTGTCTTGTCTTTGTTGGTTTGTATTTCTTAAAGTGCATGTCTTTCTCTGTTTGTATGTCTGAAGTATTTGTCTTTGTTGGTTTGCATGTTCTAAAGCGCCTGTCTTTCTCTGTTTCTATGTCTGAAGTGTTGGTTTGTTGTTGTCTCTCTGAAGTGTCTGTCTTGTTGGTTTTTATGTCTAAAGTGTTTGTCTTCTCGTTTGTATGTTGAAGTGTTTGTCTTTGTGGTTTGTATGTCTGAAGGGTCTGTCTTTCGTGGTTTGTCATGTCTAAGTGCCTGGTTTCTTTCTATGTTTGTATTGTGGAATGGTTTGCTTTGTTGTTGTATGTCTGAGGTGTCCGGTCTGTGTTGGTGTATGTTAAGTGTTGTCTTCTTGTCGGTATGTCTGAAGTTTTTCTTTGTTGGTTTGTATGTCGAGTGTCGTCTTTGTTGTTTTGTATTTAAAGTACGACTTTGTTGGTTTGTAGGTCTGAAGTGTTTGTATCTGTGGTTGTAGTCTGACGTGTGTCTTTGGTTTGTCTGTAAAGTGCCTGTTTTCTCTGTTTGTATGTCTGAAGTGTTGTCTTGTTGATTGTATGGTACAAGTTGCCTGGCCTTTCTCTGTTTGTATGTCTAAACTGTTTTCTTTGTGTTTGTATGTCTGAAATGTCTGTCTTGTGGTTTGTATGTCTAAAGGCCTTGTCTTTCTCTGGTTTTTTATGGTCTGAAGTGTTTGTATTTGTGTTTGTATGTACAAAGTGTCTGTCTTTGTGGTTTGTATGTCTAAATGTCTGTCTTTCTTGTTCGTAAGTTGTTGACAGTTTGTCTTGTGGGTGTATGTCTGAAGTGGTTGTCTTTGTGGTTGTATGTCTAAGTGTCTTTCTTTCTCTAGTTTGAGTCTGAAGTGTTAAACTTTGTGGTTGTATGTTCTGAAGCGTCTGTCTTGTTGGTTTGTATGTCTAAAAGTATCTGTCTTTCTCATTTGTATGCTTAAGTGTTTGTCTTGTTGGTTTGTAACGTCTGATGTGTCGTCTTTGTTGTTTTGTATTTCTTAAAAGTGCATGACTTTTGCTGGTTTGTATTTAGAAGTGTTTCTTGTTGGTTTTGTCTGTCGAAGTGTCTGTCTTTGTTGGTTGAATGTCTAAAGTACCTATTTTCCTGTTTTGTTGTATGAAGTGTTTGACTTTGTTGGTTGTATGTCTTAGATATGTCTGCTTTGTGTTTGTATTTCTACAGTGCCGTTTCTTGTTTGTATGTCTGAAGTGTTGTCTTTGTGGTTGTATGTCTGATAGATGTTTGTCTTTGTATGGTTTTGTATTTCTGATTGTGTTCTAGTCTTTGTGATGTTGGAATATCTAATCTGTTTCTTGTTTGTCACAGGATGTACCCATGAAGTGTATTGGTCCTTTCAAATGGTGTTGTCTGTAAATTGGCCTGACAATCTAATGTTTATGTCATCGAAATTGTTTGTCTTTGTCTTTGTAGTGAAAGTGTTGTCTTTTGGGTGTACTCAATCTGAAAGTGTTTGTCATGTCTCTGTTTGTATGTCTGAAGTGTTTATGCTTTGTAACATTGTAGTCTAGAAGTGCCTAGTCTTTCATGTGTTTATGTCATGTAGTGAATGTAGTTCTTGTTGTAGGTCTAAAGTTGCGTTTTGTGGTTGATGTCTGATAGTGTCCTGTTTTTTGGATTGTTTTGTAGTGCTGAAAGTGTTTGTCTTTTCGCGTTGTTTGTTTGTCTGAAGGTGTCTGTCTTTGTTGGTTTGTATGTCTAAAGTGTCTACATTGAAGGAATAGTATGAATCTTAAATGCTGTGCCTGGCCTTATCTCATGTTTCGATTATCGTTTGAAGCTGTTTGCCTGTCCTTGTGTTTCGTCGATAGTGTAGAAGTTGCCTGTCTGTCGTAAGTTAAAGTATGTCGACAAACATTCTGATCGTATCTGTTAGTTGTTATGTTTGAAGTACTGATCTTTGTTGGTTTAGATCATTACATAACACTACCTGTCTTTGGCCGTGTATATCTGAAGTGTCTGTCTTTATTAGGTTTGTCATGTCAGTATTAAGTTGTTTCTTTGATAATTTCTGTGCTGAAAAAAATTTTGTCTTTGTTTGATTGTATGTCTAAGAGTGCCTGTATTTCTCTATGTTTACGGTCATGTTCAAAGTGTTGTATTAGTATGTTATGTTGACTGAAGTGTCTAATATTCGCAGAACGAATTGTATGCTTCATAACGTGCCTTTCTTTCTCAGTTGTGTCGGATGAAGGTTTGTATTAACTCTGGTTAAGTATTCCCAGTGCTAGTCTTGTGTAAATGGTTGTATGTCTAAAGTGCTGTCTTTCTCGTTGTATGCTCTGAAGTGTTTGTCATTTGTTGGTTTGTGATATGTCTGAAAACTGTGGACTGTCTTGTTGATCATTCGTTATGTCTAAAGTGCCAGTACTTGTCTGGTTTGGTATGTCTGCAGTGTTTGTATTTTGGTTTTGTATGTCCTGAAGTGTCTGTCTTGTTGGTTAATGATATGTCTAAAAACATGGAACAATGTCTTTCTCTAACTTTACAGTATGTCTGAAAGTTTTGTTCTTGTGTTGGTTTGTATGTCTGGAACGGTTTTTGTCTTGTTGGCTATTGTATATCTAAAGTTGGGTCAAAAAAAATTCTCCTGTCCTTTCTCTGTTTGTATGTCATCGAAGTGTTTGTCTTGTTGGTTTGTATGTCTGAAGGTGTCTGTGCTTTCTGTTGGTTTTTGTATGTCTTCCTGAAAGTGCCTATGGTCTTTTCTCGTGTTGTATGTTGCAACTAGTGTTGTCATTGTTGGTTTGTATGTCTGAAGGTTATTCTTTGTTGGTTTGTTGTCTAAAGTGTTGTGTCCATTTGTTGTTTGTTATGTCTATAAGTGTCTGTCTTCTTGAGTTGTGCGTTTTGAAGTGTCTGTCTTGTAAAATTGGACTAGTTCTAAATTCTAGTCTTGTGTTTGTTATGTTCTGAATGATAGTGTTGTCTTGTATCAACTGGTTTGGATGTTGAATTGTCTGTCTTTGTTAGTTTTGTTATGTCTAAAAGTTGAACTTGTCTTTCTATGTGTTGAGAGTGTCTGAAGTGATATTGGCTTTGTTGGTTTGTATGCGATGTTGTCTTCAGTTGCCTCCTGTATGTTGAAGTGTCTGTCTTTGTGGATTAGATTCTTCTAAAGTGCGTGTCTTTCTACTTTGTATGTCTGAAGTGTTGTCTTTGAATTGTTTTGTATTGAAGTGTCTGTACTTTCTCTGTTTGTCATGTCTCAATAAAATTGTCAAAATTCTAAAATTGGTCTTGTATGGCTTCTAAGTGTCTTCTTTGTTGTTGGTTTGTAGTCTAATGAGTCCCTGTCTTTCTAGTTTCGGGTTATTGTCTGGAAGTATTCCTGGACATATAATTGTTGTGATCTGGAAAATGTCCTGTGGTTTGTATGTCTGAAGTATCTGTCTTTGTTGGGTTTCTATATCCTGTGAAGTGTCTGTCTTTGTCTGTTTTGTATGTCTGCATTAAAGTCTTTGTCTTTTCCTGGATGTTGTATGTCTGAAGTTGTTCCTTTGCTTGATTTGGATTTGTTTGTCTCTGAAGTGTTTGTCTTTGTTGCTCTCTGAAAAGTGTTTGTTGCTCTTCGTTGTGGTTTGTATCTGAAAAGTGTCTGTCTTTGTTGGTTTTTGTATGTCTAAAGTGCCTGTCTTTCTCATGTTTGTATGTCTCGAAGTGTTTTTCTTTGTTGGTTTGTAGTGTGATGAAGTGTTTGTCTTTCTTTGTTGTTTTGTATGTTCTAAAGTGTCTGTCTTTGTTGGTTTGTATGTCCTGAAGTGTTTGTCTTTTGTTGGTTTGTATGTCTGAAGTGTCTGTCTTTGTTGGTTGTATGTCTAAGTGCTCTGTCTTTCTCTGTTTGTATGTCTGAAGGTGTTTGTCTTTGTATGTTTGTATGTCCGAAGTTGTTGTCTTTGTTGGTTTAGTATGTCCTTCTGAAGTACCGTCGTTCTCTTTGTATGTCGGAAAATGTTTGTCTTTGTTGTTTGTATGTTGGAAGTGTCTGGTCTTGTTGTTGTATTTCTACAGTGCCTGCCTGTTCTCTTGGTTTGTATGTGTCTGAAGTATTGTCTTTGTGGTTTGTATGTCTTAAGTTGTCTGTCTTTGTGTGTTTGTATGTCTAAAGTGGTCTGTCTTCTCTGTTTGTCTGATGAAGTGTTTTTTGTCCCTTTGTTGGTTTTTTGTATGTCTGAAGTGTCTGTCTTTGTGGTTTGTATCTCTCTTAAAGTGCATGTCTTTCTCTGCTTTGTATGTCTGAAGTGTTTTGTCTTTGTGTTGGTTTGTTATGTTCCTAAAGTGCCTTGTCTTTCCTCTGTTTGTATGTATGCTGAAGGTTCTGAACTGTTGTCCTTGTAGTTCGGATGGTCTATCTTGGTTGGATTGTCTCTCCTAAAGTGCCTGTTTCCTGTCTGTATGGTTTGAAGTCTCTTTCTATGTTTTTGGAATGTACTGAAAGAAAAGAAGTGCCTTGGTGGTTGTAGTCTAAAGCGTTTGTCTTTCTTATGTATGATATCTGACTGAAGTGTGTTTGTCTTTGTGGTGTGGATGTCTGATGTTCGTGTATCTACTTGTTCTCTTCCTGTATCTAAAGTACCTGACTCATGTTCTGTCTGTATGTCTGAAGTTTGTTTTGTGTATGTTGGTTGTATGTCTAAAGGTCTGTCTAGGTTGTTGCCTAAGTGCCTGTCTTTCTCTGTTTGTATTGTCCCTGAAGTGTTTGTCTTCGTAAGATGAATGTGCTGAAACTGGGGCTGATCTGGTTAGTCGTTTGAATGTCTGAAAGTTCCATCTTTGTAAGGTGTTGTAAGTGTTGACGTGTATTGTCTTGTTAGTTTAGTGTGTTCTAAAAGTGTCTTAAGTTGTTGTTGTTCTTTTGTTTGTCTAAAGTGCCTTTTGTTCTTCGGTTTTTTGTATTGTCTGAAAGTTCTACACTGACTCTCTTTTCTGATTGTCTGAATCTGAAGTGTCCCCCCCTCGTGAAAGTTGTCGTTAGTTGAAGTGTCTCTTCTGTCCTTTGTTGGGTTTTTGTTATGTTTCTTAAAGTGTTCTTGTCTTCTCTCGTTTGTTTGGCTGTAAGCGTATGTCTTCGTGAAGTTGAAAAGTCTGAGGTGTTTTGTCTTTATGGATTGGTATTCTAAGTGCCCTGGCTTAAAAGTGTCTGCATTCTGAAGTGTTGGTCCTTGTGGTCGTATGTCTGAAAGTCTATTAAAAGCTGCCTTGTATGTTCCCTGTCTGGTCTTTGTATGTTTAGTATGTCTGAAGTGTATGCCTTTGTTGCTTGTCGTCTTAAGTGTCTTTTGTATGTTGGTGGTATGTCGTAAAGTGCATGTAGTTTTGTCTTTATCTTTTTTTTGTGGTATCGTGTCTTTGCCTGAAGTTGAGTCTGGTCGTGTCTGCTTTGTTGTTTTGTATGTCTCTGTGTCTGACAGAGTACTGTCTCTTTCTTTTTCTTTATGTTTGTAAGTGTTTGTCTTAAGTGTTGTTGTATGTCTGAAAGTTTCTTTCCCTTTGTTGTTTTTTTTGTCCTCTAAACTCTAACTACCTTTCTCCCTCTGTACCCCTGAAATCTATGACTTCCTTGGTTGGTTGTCTCAAAGGGTAACCTCCCTTATCCCGTCTCTATGTCTGAATAGTGTTTGTTTCCTAATGGTGTACCCCTCTGAATATCTGTCTATATAACCCTCTAAAGGTGTAAATGTTTTTGTCCTTCTTTGGCTGGTTTGTTGTTGAAGCGTTGTCTTTGTTGTTTGTTCTCGTCTTGTTGGTTTTTATGCATGTCCAAAAGTGATTGTATGAGTAAGTTCAGCTGTCTTAAACTACACTGTGTTCCATGTAGGAAGTGTTTAGTTCTTTTTCTCGTTTCTATGTTTTCTGAATCTGAAGAAAGTAAGTTTTTAAGTTTTTTGTCCCCTAAAGTTGGTGTGTGTTGTATGTCTGAAGAGTGTCTTGAAGGTTTTGGCTGTTGGGTTTTGTATGTCTTAAAGTGCATGTCTTTGTGGTTTGTAGTCTATGGACTGTTCTCTATAAAAAGTAGCTCTGCTAAGTGTTGCTTCTTTTTGCTGGTATTGTAGCTGATGTGTCTGTCTTGTTGGTCTGTATTGTATAAAAGGCCTTCTCCTGACTTTAATGGTTTTATGTATGAAGTGTTGTCTCTTTTGTAGGTTTGTATGTCTGAAGTGAAGCTAAGTTGGTTTGAATGTGTAAAAGACCTAGTGTTCTCTGTTGGTATGTCGAAGTGTGTCTGTTTGTTGGTTGGTTATGTCCCTGAAAATGTATTTTCCTGTTTCTTGTTGAGTTTGTATGTTTCAAGCGTTTGTCTTTTTCTCGGTTTGGTATGTCTGAAGTTGAGTGTCTTTCTGTGAAAGGTTGTATTTCTGAAGGGTCTGGTTCCTTTGATAGTTTATGTCCTTAAAACCTAAAAAAGCGTTTATCTTTTCTCTGTTTGTATGTTACCTGAAAGTGTTTGTCTTTGTGGTTTTTGAATGCCTGAAAGTGTTCTCGGTCCTGTTGGTTTTTGTATGTCTTCTCCTCATAAAGTTGCTTGGTTGTTCTTTCTTCTTTTTGTATGTCTGAATAGGTGTTGTTCTTTGTTGCGTATTGTATTGTTCTGAATGTCGAAGTTCTGTCTTTGTTGGTTTGTTTATGTCTAAAGTGCCTTGTACTTCCTCTCTGTTGTATATTTCTGAAAGTGTTTGGTCTTTGTTGGTTTGAATGTGTCTGAAGTGTTTAGTCTTTCTGGTTTTTGCATGTCTTATAAGTGTTTGTCTCTTTTCTCTGTTTATATGTCCTTGAATAGTGTTTTGTCTTTGTTGATTTGTTTGTTCTGAAAGAAACTGTCTTGAAGTGTTCTAGTCTAAAGTGTCTGTCTTTGTTCTTGTTGGGTATGTCTAAAGTCTGAACTTGTTGGTCTGTCTCATCTAGAGTAAATGTCTTTGTATGTCCATTAAAAGTGTAAAGTTGTCTGTCTCTTTGCTGGTGTGTATGTCTATAGTGTCGGTCTCTCTGTGGTTTGTAAAGTATGAAGTGCCTTGTCTTTCAAAGTTTGTATGTCTGAATGTGTTTTTTGTTCCTTTGTTCGGTATTGTATGTCTAAAGTGCCCTCTTCTGTCTTCTCTGTTTTTATGTCTGAAAGTGTTGTCCTTTGTTGGTTTGTATGTCTGAAGCGTTTGTCTTTTTGTTGGTTTTGTATATGCTCTGAAGTGTCTGTCTTTGTTGGTGGTGTATGTCTAAAGTGCCTTTCTTGTCTTTCTCTGGTTTGTATGTCTGAAATGTATGTCTGATGGTTGTATGTCTCTGAAAGTGCGCTTTGTCTTGTTGGTTTGTATGTCCGAAGTTGTTGTCTTTTGTTGGTTTGTTATGTCTGGAAGTGTTTGTCTTTGTTTGTTTTGTATATCTAACGTGCTTGTCTTTCTCTTTGTGTTATTTCTGAAAGTGGTTCTTGTCTTTATTGAGTTTGTATGTCTGAAGTAGCCCTGGTCTTTGTTGTGTTTGTATGTCTTAAGTGGTCTTGTCTTTGTTTGTTTTGTAATGTCTAAAGTGCCTGTGTATTTCTCCATGTTGAATGCCTCGAAAAGTGTTTGGTCTCTCGTTGGTTTGTATGTCTGAAGTGTCTGTCTTTCTCGTGGTTTGTATCTCTCGAAGTGATTGTCTTTCTCTCTTTTTGTATTTCTGAAGTGTATCGTCTTTTGTAGGTTTTGTTATGTCTAAAGTGCCTGGGTCTTGCTCTGTTTGTATGTCTGAAAACTGTTTGTCTTTTGTTAGTTTGTATGTCCTCCTAAAGTGCCCTGTTCTTTCTATGTGTTTGTTATGGTCTGAATGCCTGTCTTCTCTTGTCTTTATTTCGTATGTACGTCTGAAGTGTCTTGGTCCTTCCCTGTGGTTTGTATTTTGTATGTTCTTAAAGTGTCTGCCTTCGTGTGGTTTGTATGTTTTTTTAAGAGTGCCTGTCTTTCTTATGTTTGTATGTCTGAAGTGTTTGTTCTTTGTTGGTTGGTTTGTATGTCGTGAAGTGCCTTGTCTTTTTTGGTGTGTATGGTCCTAAAGTGCTTTGTCTTTCTCTTTTTTGGTATATCTGAAGTGTCTGTTGTCTTTGTTTGGTATTTCTAAAGTCTGTCTTCTCTGTTGTCGTCTAGAAGGTTTGTCTGGCTTGTGGTTGTATGTCTAAAGTGCCTTGTCTTTGTTGGTGTTGTATGTCTAATAGTGCCTTTGTCTTTGTGTGTTTGTTTATTGTCTAAAGTTGCATTGTTCTTTCTCTTTGTTGTGTGTCTGTAAGTGTCTTCTGCAAGTGTTCTGTTCTTTGTTTTTTGTATGTTGAAAGTACCTGTCATTTCTATGTTTGTATTGTCCCTTTAAGTGTTTGTCTTTGTTTGTTTTTTGTCGAAAATAGTTTTGCGCCTGTCTTTGTCTGTTTGAATGTCGAATGTGTTGTCTTTGTTGGTTTGCATGTCCAAAGTGTTTGTTCTTTTCTCTGTTTTTTCTATGTCTGGAGAGTTTTTGTCTTTCCCTCGGTTGCGTCTGTCTGAAAGAACAGTGGTCTGTTTTTGTTGGTTTGTATGTCTAAAGCGAAAGTGACTGTTCTGTTGTTGGGTTTGTATGTCTATTAAGTGCCTTGTCATTTCTCTGTTGTGTATGTTTAATAGTGTGGTTCTTGGTGGTTTGTATGTTCTGAAGTGTTTTGTCCTTTGTTTGTTTGTATGGTCTGGAAAGTGTCTTGTCTTGTGTTTCGATTTGTTATGTTTCAAGCGTTTGTCTTTGTCGGTTCTGTATGTCTGAAGTGTCAGTCTATGGTAGGTTTTTTATGTCACTTAAAGCGTTTGTCTTTTCTCTGTTTGTATGTCTGAAGTGTTTCGCTCTTTTGTTGTGGTTTGTACTGTCTTTGAAGTGTCTTGTCCTCTTTTTGGTTTTGTAATGTTCTAAAGTGTCTTGTCTTTCTCTTTTTGTATTTCCTGGACGTGTTGTCTCTTTGTTGGTTTGTGTGTCTAAAGTGTCTGTATTTGTTGGTTTGTTATGTCCTAAAGTGCTGTCTTCTGTTGGTGTGCTATCGGTCTAAAGTGCCTGTCTCTCTATGTTTGTATGTCTAATGTGTCTTGTATTTGTAGTGTCTGTGTGTCTGAATGGCCTGATTTATTGGTTGTTATGTTGAGTGTCGTCGTTGTGTGTCTGTCTGAAGCGTTTGTCGTTTGTTGTTTGTATTGTAGGTTTCTGGAAATGCTACCTGTCTATTGTCTGATTTGATATGTCTGAAGCGTGTCTTGACTTTCGTTGGTTTGTATGGTCCTGATAGTGCGGGTCTTTGTTGGTTGTATTTCTAAAGTGCTGTTTCTGTGGTTAAATGTCTTAAGTGTTTGTCTTCTCTGGTTTGTATTGTCGGAAGTGTTTGGTCTTTGTTGGTTCTTGAATGTATGACTGAAGTGCCTGGTTTTATTGTTGGTTTGTATGTTCTAAAGTGCTTGTTTTTCTCTGTTGGTTGTGATGTCTGAAAGTGTTTGTACTTTGTTGGTTTGTTATGTCTAAATGGCCTGTCTTTCTCTTGTTTGTTTATGCTCTGAAGTGTTCTGTCTTTGTTGGTTTGTATGTCGAAAGTTTCTGTCTTTGTTGGTTGTATGTATTTAAAGTACCTGTCATCTTCTTTGTTGGCTCTGTTATTCTAAAGTGCCTATCTTTGTTGTTTAGTATGTCCTGGAAGGTCTGCCTTGTGCTTGTCTCTGTCTATAGTAAATGTACTTTCTCGTTTGTATGCATGAAGTGTCTGGTCTTTGTTAGTTTTTTGTATGTCTCTAAGTTGCCTGGTCTTTCTCTGTTTGCATCGTCTGAAGTGTCTTGTCTGCTGTTGGCTGTGTTATGTCTAAAGTGCCTGTCTTTGTTTTGTTTGTATGTCTAAAGTGTTTCGTCCTTGTTGGTTGTAGAATAAAGTGTCGTCTTCTCTATGAATATCTGAAGTGTCTCTTTGTTTGGTTTGACATGTCTAAAGTGTTTGTCTTGCTTTCTCTGTGTCTATGTCTGAAGTAGTATTTGTCTTGTGTGATTTGTTTGTCCTGAAGTGTCTGTCTTTGTTGGTTTGTACGTCTGAATGAAGGGTTCTGTCATTTCGTCTGGTTTGTATGTCCTGAAGTTGTTCTGTCTTCTATTTGGTTGAAATGTATAAAAGTTGCATGTCTTTCTAAGTTTTGTAGTCTGCTGAAGTGTTGTCTTTGGTGGTTCTGGTATGTCTTCTAACCTGACTCTGTGCTTGGGAAGTTGTTTCTTTGTCTACAACGTTTTGTGTTGGTATGGGGGATTGTTTGAATGAAGGAGTCTGTTTTTTGTTGAGGTTGAATAGTTAAATTGCCTAGTCTGAAAGTGTGAATGAATGTCTGAAGTGTTTGTCTTTGTTGTTTGAATGTCTAAGTGTCGGTCTGAATGTTGGTTTGTAATGGTCTAAAGTGTCGGTAGTATGTTTCTGGTCTGTATGACTGAAGTGCTTGTCTTTTGTTGGTTTGATGTTGATGTCTACTCCTACTTGAAGTGGCCGTATGTCTTTTTGCATGTCTGTCTCTTTCTCTGTAGGTTCTGAATGTCTTTTCTCCCTCCCTAAAGTGCCTTTCTGTTTGTATGCTTTTTTGTCTTGTCTATATGTGTGTATACTGTATGTCTAAGAGTGTTTGTCTTCTGTGGTTTTTTTGTATGTTCTGAGTAGTAGTGTCTTGTCTTTGTTGTTTGTATGTCTAAAGTGCCTGAAAGTGTTTCTCTGTCTGTATGTCTAAAACGTTTTTTTCTGTCGGTCTCTATGTTTGAAATAGTTTGTCTCTCTGTCTTTGTTGGTTTGTATGTCTTAAATGTTTCATGTTTACTTCTCTGTGTGTATTGTTCCCTGAAGAAGTTTGTCTGATGAGCTGTTTGTTATGTTCTAAAGTTTTGGTGTTGTTGGTTTGGTATGTCTAAAAAGTGTTTGTCTTTTTCTTTTTTTGTTTTTTGAGGTTTGTCTTAAAAATTGTATGTATGTCTGATGTGTCTGCTGGTTGTTGTAAATTGTATGTCTAAAGTGCAACTTGTCTCTCATCTGTTGTATTCTGAAGGTAGTCTTTGAAGGTTTGTATGTCTGAAGTGTCTGTCTTTGTTGGTTTTTGCATGCCTAATAGTGTTTTTGTTTTTCTCTGTTTCTATGTATGAAAGTTATCTTGTCTTTGTTGGTTTGTCTGTCTGAAAGCCAAGTGCTCTAGTTATTTGTTGGGTTGTATCGTGAACTGAAAATAGATGTCTTGTGTTTGTTTGTGTGTCTAAAGTGACTGTTTTGCTTGTCTGATTGGTCTGATAGTCTTCTGTCTTGTTGGTTTGTATGTCTGAAGTGTTTGTCTTTGTTGGTTTGTATGTCTAAAGTTGTCTCTGTCTTTGTTCTGTTTGTATGTCTCTAAAAGTGTCTGTCTTTGTGGTTGTATGTCTTGAAAGGTGTCTTCTCTGTTCGTATAGTTGAAAGTCATTGTCACTATTGTTTGTATGTATAAAACTGTCTTTCCTCTGTTTGTATGTCTGAAGTATTTTGCTTTGTTGGTTTGTATGTCTGACAGTGTCTGTATTTGTTGGTAGCAGGAATAAAGTGTATCCTTTCTACTGTTTGACATATGAAGTGCAAAACTTTCTGGTTTGTACAAAAAGAGTTTGTCCTTCTGTTGGTTATGTATGTCTGAAGGTCAGTCTTTGTGGGTTTGATTGTATGTCTAAAGACCTGTCTTTCTTGTTTGATATGTTTAAACTGTTGGTTTTTTGTTGAGTTTGTATGTATGAAGTGCCTTTTTGTTGTGGTTTGGATGTATTAAAGTAGCCTGGCAACTTCTCTGTTTGTATTGTTGAAGTGTTTGTCTCTTTGTTGGTCATTGTATGTCAAAGTGTCTGTCTTTGTTGGTTTGTATGTGCTAAACAGTGACCTTGTCTTTCTCTGTTTGTATGTTTGGAACAAAAGTTTTGTCTCTTGTGGTTTTGTATGTCTGAAGTGACTGAAAAACTTGTTGACATGTATGTCTGAAAAGTGCTGACCCACTCAGATTCTCAAAAAGTAGGCTGAAGGGTTTGTCTGTTGTTTTGTATGTCTGAAGTGTACTTCTTCAGTGGTTGCAAGTCTACAAAGTTTTGTCTTCTCTGTCAGAGTGTACAAAAAGTGTTTGACAAGATTTAGTTGGTGGTGTATGTCTGAAGTGTCTTGCTTTGTTGGAATTATGTCTGTCTAAAGTGTCTGTATTTCTATGTTTGTATGTCTGGCGTGTTTGTCTTTGTTGGTGTTGATGTCTGACAGTGCTGTCTTTGTTGGTTTGATGTCTAAACAGTGAAAATACTGTCTTACTCTGTTTGTATGTATGAAGTGTTTGTCTTTGTCTGGTTTGAATGTCATAACAGTGTCTGTATTGATTAAACACTTGTTTGTTACAACATGTCAGTCTTGTTGGGTTGTATGTCTAAAGTAGTGTCTTGTCTTTATCGGTTTATATGTCAAATGAAAAAGTGTTTGTCCGTTTGTTGGTTTAGTATGTCCTGAAATGTCTGTGTTTGTTGGTTTGTATGTCTAAAGTGCCTGGTCTTTTCTCTTTTTGTATGTCTGAAGTGTTTGTCTTTTGTTGGTTTTGTATGTTCTAAAGTTGCTTGTCTTTCTTTGTTTCGTATGTTCTGAAGTGTTTGTCTTGTTTTTTTTTTTTTTTGACGTGTTTTCTTCTGTTCTTTTGGATTTTTTGTTTGTATTTTTGTCCCCCCCCTTTTTTGTTTTTTTTTGTCTTTGTTGAGGTTTGTATGTCTGAAAGTGTTTGTCTTTGTCGGTTTGTATGTCTAAAGTGTCTGTCATTTTAGTTTGTCTGTCTGGATGGTCTGTCTTTGTTGGTTTGTATGGACTACAAGTGACTGCTTTATCTGTTGGTATGATGTCTGAAGTGTACTGTCTTTTCTCTGGTTGTATGTTGAAAGAGTTGGTCCTTAGATTTGTTGTCATGTTCTGAAGTGTCTGTTGTTTGTTGTTATGTATGTCTGAAGTGTCTGTCCTTTGTTTGGTTTGTATGTCCAAAGTGTTGTCTTTCTGTTGTTTGTATGTTGAAGTGTTTGTCTTTGTTGGTTTGTATGTCTGAAGTGTTGTCTTTCTCTGGTTTGTATGTTGAAGTGTCTGTCTTTCTATGGGTTTGTATGTCTGAAGTGACTTTGTCTTTGTTGTTTTGTCTGTCTAAGTGGTCTGTCTTTGTGGTTTGTATGTCTCTAAAAGTGTTGTTCTTTGTTTGTCGTATGTCTGAAGTGTCTGTATTCCTCTGTTCTGGTTGTCTAAAGTGTCTGTCTTGTGGTTTGTATGTCTAAAGTGACCTGTACTTTGTGTGGTTTGTATGTCTAAAGTGCCTGGTCTTTGTGGGTTTTGTATGTCTTGAAGTGTCTGTCTTGTTGGTTTTTGTATGTCCCTAAAGTGCCTGTTTTCTCTGTTTGTATGTATGAAGTGTTTGTCTTTGTTGGCTTGTATGTCTAAAGTGCCTGGTTTTCTCTTTGTATGTCTGATAACAGTGTAGTCTTTTGTTGGTTTGTATGTCTGAAGTGTCTGTCTTTGTGGTTTGTATGTCTAAAGCTGTCTCTGTATTCTCTGTTTTGTATTTCTGAAGTGTTTGTCTTTGTTGATTTGTATGTCTAAAAAAAGTGTCTGTCTTTGTTGGTTTGTATGTCTGTCTAAAGTGTTTGTCTTTCTGCTGTTTGTATGTGAAAGTGTTTGTCTTTGTGGTTTGTATGTCTGAAGTGTCTGTCTTCGTGGGTTGTAGTGCCTAAAGTGGTGCTTTCTCTGTTTGTTATGTCCTGAAGTGTTTTGTCTTTGTTGGTTAGTTATGTCTAATGAAGGCGTCTGTCTTCAGTTGGTTGTCTGTCAAGTATCTGTCTGTCTCTATTGTCTGTAGTAATTGTCTGTCTTTGTTGGTTTGTATGTCTGAAGTGTCTGTTCTTTGTAGGTTTGTATTTCTCTTCTAAGTGTCGGAAACTTTGTTGGTTTGTATGTCTTTAAAGTGCCTGTCTTTGTTGGTTTGTATGTCTAAAAGTGCCTTGTCTTTAGTTCTGTCTTGTATGTCTAAAGTCTCTAACAGTGCTCGTGTTTGTCTGTCTGAAGTGTTGACTTTGTACTCTGAAAGTCTGATAGTCTGTTCTTTGTTGGTTTGTATTTACTAAACGGGCCCATGTTTTCTCTGTTTGTATGTCCTGGAAGTGTCTGTCTTTGTTGTTGTTTGTATGTCTGAAGTGTCTGTCTTAGGTTGGTTGGTATGTCTAAAGTGCTTGTCTTTCTCTGTTTTGTATAGTCTGAACGTGTTTATCTTTGTTGGTTTGTATGTCTAAAAGTGTCTGTTCTTTGGTGGTCTTGAAGTTGAAGTGTGCTAGGGGTCTTTTGTTGGTTTGTATGTCTAAAAGTGACTGTCTTTGTTGGTTTGTATGTATCTCAAAGTGCCTGTCTTTGTCTCGTTTTTATGTTTCCTCTGAAGTGTTTGTCTTTTCTTGGTTTAGTATGTCTAAAGGGCCTTTCTTTCGTGCTGTTTTGTCTTTCTGAAAAGTGTCTTCTGTCTTTGGTGGTTTTGTATGTCTAAAAGTGCTGGTATTTGTCTGGTTTGTATTGTCTAAAGTGTCATGTCTTTTCTCTGTTTCGTATGTCTGCTGAAGTGTCAGTCTTTGTTAGTTTGTATGTCTGAAGTGCCTTTTGTCCTGTCTCTGTTGGTATGTCTGTCTGAAGTGTCTGGTCTTTGTTCGGTCTGTATGTCTTAAAGTGTCTGTCTTTGTTGGTTTGTATGTCTAAAGTGGCCTGTTTTTTGTTTGTTGTGTATGTCTAAAGTGTTTGTCTTTGTTGGTTTGAAAATGTCTGAAAGCTGTTTTTGTCTTGTCTGGTTTGCATGTCTAAAGTGTTTTGTCTTTCTCGGTGTTATATGTCTGAAGTGTTTGTCCTTGTTGATTGTTATGTCTGAAGTGTCTGTCTTTGTTGGTTTGCATGTCTGAAAGTGTTCTGTTCTTTTGTAGGTTTGTATCGTCTAAAGTGTCAAGTTCTTTCTCTGTTTGTATGTTCTAAAAGAGTTATGTCTTGAATTGGTCTGTATGTCTGAGTGTCTGTCTTGTTTGATTGTATGTCTAAAGTGCCTTGTGCTTTCTATGGTTTGTATGTCTGGAAGTGTTCTGTCTTTGTTGGTTTGTATGTCTAAGTGCGTTTTCTCGTTTTTATGTGTCCGTGTTTTTGGTGTCTGTTGTTGTATGTCCTAAAAGTGTTTGTGGTTTGTGGGTTTGAATGGTCTGAAGTGTTTGTTCTTTCTCTGGTTTTTGGCATGTCCTAAAAGTGTTTTGTCTGTTGGTCTGTTCATGTTCTGAAAGTGTTTTGTCTTTGTTGATTTGTTTTGTCTGAAGTGCAAGTGGTCTGTCTTGTTTGGTTTGTATGGCTGCTGAAGTGATCTGGTATTTCGTTGGTTTGTATGTCTAAACGTCACTTGTTTTTGTTGCGTTTGTATATATTAAAGTGCCTGTTTTCGCTGTATGTATGGTTTGACGGTATGTCTCCCCTTCGGTAAAAGTGCATTGTGTCGGTCTTTCTCGTTTGTATGTCTTAAAAGTGTTTTCTTTGTATGTTTTGTATTGCCTAAAAGTGATGTACTGTTTTCTTTTTGTATGTCTAAAAGTGTATGTCTTTGTTGGTTTGCATGTCTAAAGCGTCTTGTCTTTCTTCTGTTTTTTTGTATGTCTGAAAGTGTATTGGTCTTTGTTGGTTTTGCATGTCTCTAAACGAAAAGTGTTTGTTTTTTCTCTGGTGTATGTCTGTTCTGACCGAAGTGTTGTGCTTTGTTGTTGTGTATGTTAAAGTGTTGTCTTTTCTCGTTTGTATGTGAAGTCTTGTCGTTGGTTGGTTTGTATGTCTGAAAACTGTCTGTTTGTTTGTTAGGTTGTATGTCGAAAGTGCCTTGGGTCTTTCTCTGGTTTGTTGTATGTTCCTGAAGTGTATGTCCTTTGTTTGTTTTGTATGTTCTAAAGTGCCTTGCCTTTCTATGTTTTAATGTCCTTAAAGCGTTGCCTTTGTTGGGTATGTCTGAAGTGTTTGACGTTGTCGGTTGAATGTCTGAACGTCTGTCTTTGTGATTGTATGTCAAAAGTGCTGTCCTTCTACTTTGATGTCCAAACAGAGAAAGACTTTGCACTTTAACATACAAAACCAACAAAGACTTGGCACTGGTTAGACTGTACAAACCAAAAAAAGAAACTGCACTTTCAAGGACATTTCATGTATGAACCAACAAACATTGTGGTTTGTATGTCAAAGGACAGACCCGGCTTTGTGACATACAAACAAACAAAAGTACCTGACATTCAGACATAAAACAGGAGAAAAACAGTGCACTTTAGACATACAAAACCAAATGTCAAAAAGTGACAGGCACTTGTAGAAATACAAAACCAATACAGTGAACACATTCAGACATTCAAAACCACAAACATACAAACCAAAAAAAGACAGACGCTTTGTCTGGTTGTACAATGTCAAACAAAGACAAACACCTTGTTGACATAGAAAGTTAGAGAAGAACAAAACACTTTCATGACATGCCAAACCAACAAAGACAGACACTGTCCATTGAATGTCAGAAATTGTCTGTCTCGGTGGTTTTGTATGTCTTAACACTGTTTCGAACATACACAACCAATGTCTGTAGACACAACACTGTTCAGACATACAAAAAAACAAATGTGTAAACCTTGTTGTTTGAAAATCAAAAAAACCTGACTTTGAGAAAGAAAGACTGAAGCACTTTAGACAACCAACCAACAAATGATCAGCCACTGTCAGGACTTGTACAAAAACAAACATAAGACAAATGCACTGTCAAACATACAAAACAGGAGGAAACGAAAGAAATGTCACTGTCCGTAGACATACATGAAAGAGTCTGTCTTGAAAAGGAAAAAAGTCTAAAGTACTGTCAAGTTCAACTGTTAGAACTGTCTGAGGTGACAATTACAAACCAGTCTGTAGACTGATGTGACTGTCTTCAGGGTTTTAAAAACCAACAAGTGACAAACACTTCTCTGACATAGTCAAAAAGTGTCTGTCTTTGTTGGTTTTTGTATGGTCTGAAAAGTGACTTGTCTTTCTCTGTTGTATAATGTTCTGAAGTGTTTGTTTTTTTTTTTTTTTTTTTTTTTCTGAAATGTCTGGGTTTGTTGGTTTGTATGTTTAAAGTGACTTGTCTTTCCTCTTTTTGTTAGTCTGAAGTGTTTGTTCTTTGTTTGTTTCGTATGGTCTGAAGAAAGGCACTTCGTATTTCTATGGTTTGAATGTCTAAAGAGTGCCTGTCTTTAATCTGTTTGTATGTAATGAAATCGTATTGTGTCTTTGTTTGGTTTAGTATGTCTGAATAGTGTCTGCGTCTTTGTTGGTTTGTATGGGTAAAAGGCCATGGTCTCTATGTTTGTATGTCTGAAGTGGTCTTTGTCCTTCATATGTTGGTTTGTCATGACAGTGTCACAAACTTTAGATGGTCTGAAAGTGTACATTGTTTGTCTTTATCTATGGTTTTGTATGTCTGAAAAAGTCGTGTTTGTCCTTTGTTGGTCTGATATGTCTTGCGAAGTGTCTTGTTCTTTGTGGGTTTGTAGTATCTAAAGTGCCTTGTCTTGGTCTGGTGTTTGTCTGTTTTTGAAGTGTTTGTCTTTGTTGGTTTGTATGTTACTGAAGTGTTGTCTTGTCTTTGCTTGTGTATGTACTAAAGTGCTTTGGCCTTCTGACTTCTCTGTTTTGATATTTTCGTGAAGTACAGTTTGGTTTATCTTGTCGGTTTTGCTAATTGGTCCTAAAGTGTCTGTTTCTGAGTTGGTTTGTATGTCTAAAAGTGCCTTGTCTTTGTTGGTTTTTTGTTATGTACTTAAAGTGCTTATATCGTTGTTGGTTTGTATGTCTAAAGTGCCTTGTCTTGTTGTGTGTATGTCTAACTAAAGTGCTGTCTTCCTCTGTTTGTATGTCTGAGTGTTTGTATTTGTGGTTTGTCTGTCTAAAGTGCCCTTCTGTTTCTTGTTGTATGTCTGAAAGTGTTCTTTGTCTTTGTTGGTTGGTTATTTCACAAAGGGCCTTTTTTTCTCTGTTTGTATGTCTGAAAGTGTCTGTACTTTGTTGGTTTGTATGGTTCTGAAGTGTACTAGTCTTTGTTGGTTTGGTTATGGTCTAAAGTGCTTGTCTTTCATTCTTTTCGTAGGTACTGAAGTGTTTGTCTTTGTTGGTTTGTATGTCTAAAGTGTCTGTCTTTGGTGGTTTGAATGTCTGAAAGTGTCTGTCTGGTCTTTGTTGGTCTGTATGTCTGAAGTGTTGTCTTTGTTGGTTTGTATGTACTTAAGTGTCTTGCTGTGTTGGTTTTTTATGTCTAAAGTTTGCTGTTCATTCTCGGTTTGTGATGTCTATTAACACTGTTGTGTTTGTATGTATTGTAGTTGCTATAGGTTATGTCTCTTCTAGTGTTTCTGTAATGTACTAAATATGTTCTGTCTTTCATGTGGTTTGGTATGAAGAGTGTTTGTCTTGTTGGTTTGTATGTCATGAAGTTGTCTGTCTTTAGTATGGTTTGTTGCTATGTCTAAAGATAGCCTGTCTTTTCCTACACACTGTTGTGTGTCTGTAAATGTTTATCTTTGTGGTTGTGATGTTAGAAGTGTCTGTCTTCTTGGTATTGTCCATATTGAAAGTGCCTGTTTGTCGCTGTGTTGGTATGTTATGTCTTGATAGTGTCGTCTTTGTTGTTTGTAGTCTAAAGTGCCTTTTTTCTCGTTTGGTATGTCTGAAGTGCTGTCTTTGTTGGTTTGTATGTCTGAGGAAGTCTGATCTTTCTGTTGTATGTCTAAAGTGTTTGTCTTACTAAAGCTGCTTGTATGGTCTGAAGTAGGTTTGGTCTTTGTTGGTTTGATGTCTACAGTGTCTTGTCTTTGTTGGTTTGTATGTCCTAAAGTGTCTGTCTTTCGTTGTTTTGTATGTCTGAAGTGTTTGTCTTTGTTGGTTTCGTATGTCTTAAAGTGCCTGTCTTTGTTGTTTGTATGTCATAAAGTGCTGTCTCTCTGTTTTTGTCTAAGTGTTGTCTTTGTAGGTACCTGAAAGTGTGTCATGTCTTTGTTGGGTTGTATGTCTTAAAAGGTGCCTGTCTTTACTCTGTTTGTATGTCATGAAGTGTTGTCTTTGTTGGTTTGTATGTCTGAAAGTGGATGTCTTTGTCTGTTTGCGATCGTCTAAAGTCCCTGTCTTTGTTGGTTTGTATGTCTGAAGTTGCCTCTGTCTTTGTTTGGTTGTATGTCTAAATGTGTGCTTCTGTCTCTTCTTCTGTTTGTATGTCTCAAGTGTCAGTCTTTATGCGTTGTGTATGGGTCTGAAGTGATTGTCTTTGGTTGAGTTTGTATTCTGAAGTGTTTGTTCTTTGTTGGTTTTAGTATGATCTAAAGGGCTTTCTTGTCTTTCTCTGTTTGATATGTCTAAAGTGTATGGTCCTGTCTTTGATTTCGTGGTTGTATGTCTTGAAGTGTCTGTCTTTGTTGGTTTGTTGTATAAAGTCCCTGCTTTAAGTCTGTTTATGTATGACGTCTTGTATTGGGTTTTGTATGTCTGAAGGGGGCTGTCTTTGTTGCGTTTGTATGTCTAAAAGTGGTCTTGTCTTTCTCTGTTTGTATGTCTAAGTGTTACTTTGTGGGTTTGTAGTCCTGAAGGTCGTAATGCCCCTCATGTTGGTTTGTATGTCTAAAAGTGCCTATGCTTCCTCTGTTTGTTGGTATGTCTTAAAGTGTCTGTCTTTGTGCGGATTTGTATGTCTCTAAAGTGTTTGTCTTTGCTGGTTTCGCATGTTCTAAAGCGTTTGTCCTTCTCTGATTTGTATAGTCTAATAAAGTGTTGGTCTTTGTGTGTTTGTATGTACTAAAGTGATTATGTCTTGTTACAGGTTTGCTATGTCTAAAGAAGGTAAAGTCTGTCTTTGTTGGTTTGTATGTCTTAAAGTGCTCGCGTCTCTCTCTGGTTTGTATGTCTGAAGAGTTATTCTTTGTTAGGGTTGTATGTCGGGAGTTTCTGATCTTTGTTGTTTGTAGTGGTCAAAGTGACTTGTTTTTCTTCTGTTTTGTATGTCATGGGCAGTTGTCTGTCTTTGTTGGTTTTGTATGTCTCTAAAGCTAAAGTACTTGTCTTTGTTCGGTTTTGTATGTCTGAAGTGTCTGTCTTGTGGTGTGTTTGTATGTCTAAAGTGTTCATGTCTTTTTTCTGTTTGAAAGGTCTAAAGCTGTTTGTCTTTGTCTGTTCTGTATGTTAAAGTGTTTGTCTTTGCTGGTTTGTATGTCTAAGTGTCTGTCTTTTGTTGGTTTGTATGTCTAAAGCTAAAGTGCTCTGTCTTTTTTGGTTTGTTATGTCTAAAGGTCTGTCTTTGTTGGTTTGTATGTTCTGAAGGTCTGTCTTTGTTGGTTGTATGTCTAAAGTGCCTGTCCTTTGCTCATCGTTGTGTACTGTCCTTAAAGTGTTTGTCTTTGTTTGTTTGTATGTCTAAAGTGCATGTTCTTTCACTGTTCTGTAGCCTTGCGAGTATCTTCTTGTTGGTATGAGTCTAAAGTTGCGTGTTTTTTTCACTTGTCTGTATGAAGCGCTTCTTTTCTCTGGTTTCGTATTACGTTTGAAGTGTTTGTCTCCTGTTGGGTTTGCATTGTCTAAAGCCTTGTTTTATTTTCTCTTTTTGTGTCTGACGTGTTTGTCTTTGTTTGGGTGTTGTATGTCTGAACTGTCTGTTCTTTTCTTGGCGTTGTATGTCTGGAAAATGGTCGTGTTTGTTGGTTTGATGTCTCTAAAGTGCATCCCTCTCTTTCTCTGTTTGTATGTCCCTGAAGTATTTGTCTTTGTTTGTTTGTTTGTATTCTAACAAGTGCCTGTCTTTCTCTGTTTGCTAATGTCTGAAGTGTCTGTCTTTGTCCTGTTGTATGTCTATACAAACTGCGTCCATGGATCCATTCACTTCACAGTGTTTGCTGTGTCTAGAGAGTGTCATGGGTCGGATTTGCTTGGTTTGTATTTCTAAAGTCAACAAAGGGACTGGACGACTTTCTGTTTGTATGTCAACAAAGTGTTGGTTCTCAGTGGTTTAAAGGCAGTGAAGTGCTTTTATCTCTGTGCCCTTGTAGTCTGAGAGTACCAAAATACTCTGTTGTTGGTGTGCTAACAGGTTCAGACCTTGAAGTTTGTATGTTGAAAAAAACAGTCTTTGTTGGTTTGTATGTACCAAAAATGCCTTGGCTAGCTCTCATGTTTAGTATTGTCTGAAGTGTTCTGAAACACACTTCAGGCATTCAAACCAAAGCAAACATTACAAACTCTGTTTGTGTATGACAGGATTTTGTCTTCAGACATACAAAACCATTCAAAGACAAACACTTCAGACATAGAAACTAGAGAAAAAAACAAAAACTGCTTAGGACATGCAAACCCAACAAAGACAGACACTGTCAGAAATATGTCATAAAAGAGAAAGTCGAATCATAATTGTATGTAGACAGGGTCTGCTTCTCTGTTTTTACGACCACACACTGTTCAGACATACAAACCAACAAAAGACAAAACAGGTCTTTGTCTTTGGACATACAAAAACCTTACAAAGTGCAACTTCTACTTCACCCATACAAAAACAACAAAGTGACAGGACTTTGCTTGGTGTGGACATGTACATTAAGACCAACAAAGGAACAAACAACTGTCAGACATAACAAATCCTAGCAAGATAGTTTGTACTTTGCAGTTTGTATCAAAAAACCAAAGTGACAGCCACTTTCAGTTGTATACAAACAGAGAAGTGACAGGCACTTTAGACATACAAACAACAAAGACAGTTACACTTGCAGACATACAAAACCACAACAAAAAGAACAAATCACTTCACCCATACAAACCAACAATAGAAAGACTGTCTTTCTATGACATGACAAACCAACAAAAGACAAAACATTGTTGACATACAAATAATAGAAAGTACCGGTACTTCAGTTGTGACAAAATAACTAAAGACAGACAATTCAGTCATTACCAAACAGAGTGAAAGACTGAAGGCACTTTAGACATGACATAAATCAACTGAAGTGACAGCACTGTTAGTGACATACAAACACAACAAAGACAGTGCCTTGTCTGTTAGACATACAAACCAAAAAGGGACATGACTTACTCTGTTAGGACATACTGAACTCACCAACAAAAGATAAACACTTCAGGTAAATACAAAAATAGAAAAGACAAGCCACTTAGATTGTATACCAAACCACAAAGACAAAAACACTTCAAACTATACAAACTATGTCGAAAGTGACAGGCACTGTTAGACATACAAACCAAAAAATAAGAACTGTCTTGTTGACATTGCCAAACCAAAAAAAGACAAACACTGTTCAGTATTCACTACAAACAAAATGACTTTTGACAACTGTCATGACTCATGACAAAACCATAACAAGACAACACTTCACACATAACAAACAGAGAAAAAGACAGGCATTTCTCAGGACATTCATGTCATAGAAAGACAGTGTCTTTGTAGACATACAAAACCCAAGCAAAGGCCAAACACTCAGACCTAAAATGGAGGTCTGAAAGTGACAGTTACTCTGTTTGTACATACACAACCAACAAACACAGAACATTGGTCAGACATACAAACCAACAAAAGACAGTTCACTGTTGTATGTGACTGATGTGTTTGTCTTTGAGGAAAAAAACCAAAACAATCTAGACATTGTTGAAAACCAACAAAGTGACAAAACACTCAGAATACAAACTCAGTTTGAAAACCCAAGTGTGTGTCTTGTAGGTTAGTATGTACCCAAAGCGCAACAAAAGACACGACCACTGTCAGGACATACCAAACCAACAAAGACAAATACTTTGAGACATACAAAGTGTCTGTCTTTGTTGGTTGTTTGTATGTTCAAATGTGCTTGTCTTTCTTTTGTATATATGTTTTTCTTTGAAGTGTTTGTTTCTTGTTGGGTTGTATGTCTGACAAGTATCCACTGTGTGTTGGTTTGTATTTGTTTAAAGTACATCGTCTTCCCTCTGTTTTGTATGTTCTGGAAGTGGTTTGTTCTTTGTTGGTTTGTATGTCTTAAAGTGCCGTGTCTCTGTTTTATGTTTTGAAAGTGTCTGCCTATGATGCCGTTGCTTCTAAAGTGCCTGTTTCTCTGTAGTATGTTGAAGTATTTGTCTTTGTTGGTTTTGTATGTTCCTGGAAGTGTCTGTCTTTGTTGGTTTGTATGTCCTAAAGTGTTGTCTTAGTTATTTGTTGATGATGTGTCTTGCTTTGGTTGGTTTGTATTTTAGTCCCTGTCTTTCTTGTTTGTCTGTCTGAAAGTGTTTGTCTTTGTTGGTTATGTAGTGCTGAAGTGGTCTGTCTTTGTTGGTTTTTTTATGTCTAAAGTGCCTCTGTATTTCTGTGTTTGTCTGTTTGAAGTGTTTGCTCTTGTTGGTTTGTATTTCTTGAAGTGTCTGGCTTTGTGGTCTGTTGGTAGTCTCAAAGTGCTTAGAACTTTCTCTTTTTGTATTTTCTCAAGTGAGTTTATTTTGTTGGTTTGTATAGTCTTAAACGCTGTCTTTCTCTGTTGTCTGTTCTGAATTGTTTTGTCGTTGTTGTATGTATCTAAAGTGCCTTATTTTGTTGGTTTGTATGGTCTAAAAGTTGCCTGTTTTTCTCTGTTTGTAGTCTGAAGTGTTGTCCTTGTGGTTTGTATGTCTGAAGGTCCCTGTCTTTGTGGTTTGTATGATCTATCTAAAGGTCTGTCCTTTCTCGTTTTATGCTGAAGTGTTGTCTTTGCTGGTTTGTAGTCTGAGTTGCTGTCTTTGTGGATGTATGGTATAAAGTGCTTTCTTTCTATGTTGTATGTCGAAGTGTTTGTCTTGTTGGTCTGTAGTTCAGCGCATGTCCTTCTCTGTTTGTATGTATGAAGGTTTTGTTTCTTTGTGTATGTCTGAAGTAGTCGTCTTTGTTGGTGTTGTGTCTAAAGAGTTTGTCTTTCTCTGTTTGTATGTTGAAGTATTTGTCTTTGTTGGTGTGTATGTTGAAGTGTCGTCTTGTTGGTTTGTATGTCAATAGTGCCTGCTCTTTATGTTTGTATGTCGAAGGTTTTCTTGTTGGGTGTATGCATGAAGTATCTGTCTTTGTTTGGTTTGTATGTTGAAAGTGTCTTCTTTCTCTGTTTGTTATGTCTGAAGTAATGTCTTGTGGATTGTATGTCTAAAGTGCATGTCTTCTATGTTTGTATGTTGAAGTGTTTGTCTCTTGTTGGTTTGTATGTCTGAGTATCTGTCTTTGTTGGTTGGTATGGCTAAAGTGTATTCTATCATGTTTGTATGTCTGAAGTGTTTGTCTTTGTTGGTTTGTATGTTGAAGTGTGACTTGTTGGGGGTTTGTAGCTGAAGTGTCTGTCTTTGTTGGTGTATGTTCTAAAGTGTCTGTCTTTCGCTGTTTGTATGTTGAAGTGGTGCTTTCGTTGGTTGTATGTCTCCTGAGTGTGTCAGTCTTTGTGCGATGTTATGTCTAAAAGTGCCTTTCTTTCTATGTTCTGTAGTCTGAAGTGTTTGTCTTTGTTCGTTTTGTAGTACTAAGTGTCTGTCTTTGTTGGTTGTTTGTATGTCTAAAGTGTCTGTCTTTCTCTGTTTGTATGTCTGAAGTGTTTGATTCTTGTTGGTTGGTATCGTTCTGAAGTGGTGTGATTTGTTGCGTGTGTATGTCGAAAGTGCCTCTTTCATCAGTTCTATGTCTAAAGTGCTTGGTCTTTGTTGGTTGGTATGTGAATTGTCGTCTTTGTGGTGATGTATGTCTTAAAGTGCCTGTATTCCTGTTTGTTACGTCTGAAGTGTTCTGTCTTGTTTATTGGTTTGTATGTTTTAAAGCGCTCTGTTTCTCTGTTTGTATGTAGAAGTGTTGTCTTTGTTTTTGTATGTCTGAAGTGTTCTGTTCTTGTGGTTGGTGTTAAAGTGTTTTCTTTCTTGTTTGTATGTCTGAAGTGTTGGTCTTGTTGGTTAGTAGTCTGAAAGTGTCCGGTCTTGTGGTTTGTATGTCTAAAATGTATGTCTTTCTCTGTTGTATGTCTGCGGTTCGTCTTGTTGGATTATGTCCTAACGTGCCTGTCTTTCTCTGTTTGTATGTCTGAAGTGATTTGTCTTTGTTGGTTGATGTTAAGGCGCCCTGTCTTCTCGTTTCTATCGTCTGAAGGGTTTGTTTTGTGTTTGTATGTATGAGTGTCTGTCTGTTTGTTATTGTAGTGTGAGTGTCTGCCTTTTGGGTTGCTTTAAAGTGCCTGTCTTTCTCTGTGTGATATGTTGAAGTGTTTGAATTCTGTTGGTTTGTAGTATAAATTTTTTTTTTTTTTATCGAAGTGTTGGTTTTTGTTGGTTTGTATGTCTAAAATTGCTTTCTTTCTGTTTGTATGTTTAACGTGTTTGTCTTGTTGGTTTGTATGTTCGAAGTGTCTACCTTTGTTGGTTTGTATGTCTAAAGTGATGTCGTTCTATGTTGTATGTTCTGAAGTGTTTGTGCTTGTTGTTTGTATGTCTGTGGTTGTCTTGTTTGTTGTATGTCTACAGTGTCTGTCTTCTTGTTTGATATCTGAAGGGTGTCTTCGTTGGTTGTATGTCTGAAGGTTCTGTCTTGTTTGTTGTATGTCTATAGACATGTCTTCCAGTTTGTTATGTCTAAAGTGTCTGTCTTTGTGGTTAGCTTATGTTATAGTGTCTGTCTTGTTGGTTGTTATGTTCTAAAGTGATTGTCTTTCTTGGCTTGTGTGTTGAAGTGTCTGTCTTTGTCGGTTTGTATGTCTAAAAATGCTGTCTTTCTCCGTTTGTCATCGTTCTAAAGTGTTGTTTTGTTGGTTCGTATGGTTAGGGTTTGTATGTAATTGTTTGGTTTGATGTCTAAAGGGTGTTGTTTCTGTTGGTTTGCTTGTCGTGTACTGTCTGTTCTTTGTTGGTTTGTATGTCTGAAGTGTTGTCTTGTTGGTTTGCTTGTCTGAAGTGTCTGTCTTGTTCCTTTGTAGTCTGTGAAGGTCTGTCTTTGTAGTTGTGTATGTGTGAAGTGTCTGTCTTGTTGGTTTGTGTGTCTGAAGTGTTTGTTTTGTTGGCTTGTATGTCTGGCGTGTCGTCTTGTTGGTTTTTTTCTGTCTAAAGTGCTTGTCTTTCTTGTTTGTATGTTGAAATGTCTGTCTCGTGGTTGGTATGTCTGAAGTGTCTGTTCTTTCTTGTTTGTATGTCTAACGTTTTGTCTTTCTCTGTTGTATGTCTGAACTGTTTGTCTTTGTTGGTGGTATGTCTGAAATGTCCGTCTTTGTAGTTGTATGCTATAGTGCAGGTCTTTCTCTATTGTTTGTCTTTAGTGTTTACTCTTTGTGTGTATGAGTAGAAGGTTATTTATACTCCGCGGGGGACTCCTAATTAGGGCATTTAGGTCCCTAGGAGAACACGTGGTTAATGGGTCAATGACCTCTATTTTCCAAGTTTCGATATTTGTTGTTTCAAGGAGAATGTTTCCGGAAGTTTATTAATACTTTGGGTTCGACCGAATTGTTCGGGCAATTTCAGATCACACGTGCCATCTGATGTCATGGTTGATTGATCTTCAGTGACACGAAAGGGATTAATTTGTGTTTCTAAGGGGATATTATGATTCAGAAAAGGGGAATTATTTGTTGTTTCTAAGGGGAATTATGATTCACGAACGGGGAATAATTTGTTGTTTCCAAGGGGAATTATTGAATTCAAGAAAGGGGGAATTAATTGCGTTCTAAGAAATTGATTAATAATCGGTATAGAAACTATCAGGAGCTCGTGACGGGAACGCTTATGTGCATTACGACTGAGAATCAACTAGGACAAATTGATTTCGAGAAATTGTTTCATAATAGGTAGACACTTATCAGAAGGTCTGACGGGTCCATATATGGGACATAGAAATGACGCGTAATCGACAGGACAGTTGGATTTTGAGAAATTGAACAAATCGGTAGAACCCTATCAGGAGGTCATGGGAAGGTCCATATATGGGGCATACGAATGACCGTAATTCGACTAGCGACAGTTGGATTCTGAGAAATTGATGACATAATCGGAGTACCCTATCAGAATGGTCAGGAATTTGATAAACAGGGAGTGTTTTAATGCTGGTCCATATATCGGGATAGAATGAGTAACGCGACTAAGACAATGGGATTGAGATAATTGATAATCTCCCCGGTATAACTATCGAAGGTAATGACGGGGGGCAAATATGGGCATAGAATGACGTAATCGACTAATACAATTGGATTCTGAGAATTGATTACATAATCGGCGAGAACCCTATCAGGAGGTCTGACGGGAACAAGTCCTCTAATGTCCATCTAAACTATTTCAACTTGAGTACTTATCTTTTTCACCCACTATACTTTACCAGCTTTTGATACCTCAACACAAGAGATACTTTTCAAAGACCATGTCAAGGCAAGTTACTTTTTAATGTCCTCCTAAACCCATTTTCCAACGTGAAGGGCTTATCTTTTCACCTAAACATACTTTACAGCTTTTTGTTACCCATGAACACCATGAAAATACTTTTCAAGACCATTCAGAAGCAGTTCCTTTCATTAAGTGGACCATCCTAAACCCATTTTGACCATGAAGTACCCATCTTTTAGCTATTAGAGTTTTAGTTGGTTAGTTTTAGTGTAAGTAAGTTAGAGTTTTTAGCTAGAGTCTTGAGCCTTAGAGGTTTGGTTTTAGAGTTCTAGTTTAGTTAGTTTAATTAAGAGTTTAGTAGTTTTAGCTTAGTCTTAGCTTAGCGTTTTCATTTAGAGTTCTAGTTTAGTTTAGTTAGTACAGTAAGATTTAGCGTTTTAGCTTAGAGTCTTAGCATAGAATTTTTTGTTAGAGTTCTAGTTTGTTTAATTTAGTATGAGTTTGATGTTTGTCCCTTGAGTTTCAGTTATAGTTATCGTTTTAGTTTATTTAGTTAAGAGTTTGCTGTTTATACCTTGAGTTTCAGTTAGAGTTCTAGTTTAGTTTAGTTAAGAGTTTGGGTTTTAGATTAGAGTCTTAGCATAGAGTTTTTTGTTGAGTTATAGTTTATAAGTTTAGCTAGTTAAGAGTTTAGAGTTTTTAGCTTAGAGTCTTGAGTAGAGTTTATGTTGTAGTTTAGTTTAGTTTAGTTTAGATTAATAGTTTCAGCGTTGTTAGCCTTAGAGACTTAGCTTAGAGTTATAGTTTAGTTTAGTTTTAGTAAGGTTTAGAGTTTTTTAGCTTAGGTCCTAGCTTAGAGTTTTGATAGAGTTATAGTTAGTTAGTTTTAGTTAAGAGTTCGATGTTTACCTAGAGTCATAGCTATAGAGTTTTAGTTAGAGTTATAGTTTAGTTTAGTTTAGTTAAGAGTTTAGCATTTAGCTTAGAGTCATAGCTTAGAGTTAGTTAGGGTTCTAGTTTAGTTAGTTTAGTAAGAGTTTAGATTTTTAGCTCTTAGAGTCTTAGCTTAGAAGTTGTTGAAGTTTAGTTTTGTTCTAGTTTAGTTCAAAGTTAGAGTTTTTAGCTTAGAGTCTTAGATAGATTTGTGTTAGAGTTTAGTTTAGTTTAGCTTAACTTAGAGTTTTGTGGAGTTCTAGTTAGTTTAATTTTAGTTAAGAGGGTTGAATGTTTACCTTTGAGTTTCAGTTAGAGTTCTAGTTTAGTTTAGTTTAGTAAGAGTTGGTGTTTTACACTTCGAGTCTTAGCTTAGAGTTTAGTTAGAGTCTAGTTTGTTAGTTTTAGTTAAGCGTTTAGAATTTAGTGAGAGTCTTAGCTTAGAGTTTTGTTAGAGTTCAGTAATTTTAGTTTTCAGTTCAGAAGTTAGAGTTTTTTTAGCGTTAGAGTCTTAGCTGTAGAGTTGTTAGAGTTCTAGTTAGTTTAGTTTTAGTTAGAGTTTAGAATTTTATCTTAGAGTCTTAGCTTAGAGTTTTTGTTAGAGTCTTCTCGTTTATTTAGTTAGTAAGAGTTAGAGTTTTTAGCTAGAGTTTAGTTTAGAGTTTTGTGTGAAGTTTAGTTTAGTTTACTTTTTAGTTAAAAGTTAGAGCTTTTTGCTTAGAGTCTTAGCTTAGAGTTTTTGTTAGAGTTCTAGTTTAGTTTTAGTCTTAATTAGAGTTTTTTTTTATAGAGTTTTAGTTAGTTTAATTAGTTAAGAGTTTGATGTTTACCTTTGAGTTTTCGTAGAGTCTAGTTAGTTAGTTTTAGTTAAGAGTTTGGTGTTTTAACCTCGAGTTTTAGTTTTAGTTGAGTTCTAGTTAGTAGTGTTAGTTAGAGTTTAGTAATTTTAGCTTAGAGTCTTAGCTTAGAGTCTATGAGAGTCTAGTTTATTTTAGTTTTAGGTAAGAGTTTTTAGAGTTTTTAGCTTAGAGTCTTAGCTTAGAGTTTTTGTTGGAAGTTTTAGTTAGTTTTAGTTTAGTTCCTAGTACGAGTTTTAGCTGAGTCATAGCTTAGAGTTTTGTTTAGACCTTGAAGTTTAGGTTAGTAATAGTTAAGAGTTTTTAGAGTTTAGCTCGAGTCATAGCTTACGAGTTTACTTAAAGTTGTAGTTTAGTTCAGTTCTAGTTAAGGAGTTTAGTGTTTTAGGTTAGAGACTTAGCTTAGAAGTTATAGTTAGTTATTTTAGTTTAGAGTTTAGATGTTTTAGTAGAGTCTAGCTTAGAGTTTTTGTATATAGTTTTCTAGTTTAGTTAGCATGTAGACTTTAGAGTTTTAGCTTAGAGTCATAGCTTAGGTTCGTTAAATTATAGTTTAGTAAAAATTATAGTTAAGAGTTATAGAGTTACCTTAGAAGTCCATAGCTTAGAGTTTACTTACGTAAACTCGCGTACGCGCCCACGTACGGAGGATAACCTTAACCTAATACATAACTTAACTAGCCTAACCTAACCTAACTTAAACATGGAGAATGTTTAATCTTAACTATACGAACAAAACTAGACTCTAACACAAACTAAAGTAAGACTTAAGCTAAAACTCAAACTCTTACTAGAAGTAACTAAATTAGACTCTTAACAGAATACTCTAAGCTAAGACTCTAAGCTAAACTCTAAACTCTTAACTAAAACTAAAACTGAACTAGAACTTAACCTAAAATCTAAGCTATGACAAAGTAAAAACTCTAACTCTTGAAACTATAATTTACTAAAACTATAACTTTAACTAAACTCTAAGCTATTAACTCTAAGCTAAAACTCTAAATTCATACTATAACTAAACTAAACTAGAAACTCTAACTAAAACTCTAAGATAAGACTCTAGGTAAACTATAAAACTATTAACTAAAACTAAACTAAACATAGAACTATAACAAAAACTCTAAGTAAGACACTAGCAAATCGAAACTCTAACTAAAATCTAACTAAAATAAAACTTTAAGTAAACTCTAAGCTATGACTCTAGCTAATACACTAACTTCTTAACTGTAACTAAACTAAACTTCAAACTATAACTAGAACTCTAAGCGAAGGCCTCTATGGTGTAAAACTCTAAACTCTAACTAAAACTAAACTAACTAGAACTCAAAGATAAAACTTACGCTAAGACTAGAAGCAATAAACTCTCTAAACGCCTTAACTAAAATAAAACTAAACTAGCACTCTAACAAAACGCTAAGCTTAAGACTCTAAGCTAACAAACTTAAATCTTACTAAAAGTAAACTTAAACTAAAACTCTAAGCTAAGAATCTAAGCTTAAAAACTCTAAACTCTTAACTATTCTAAATAAACTTCAACTTTAACCAAAAAACTAAGCTAAGACTCTAGCTAAAACTCTACCTGCATAACTATTACTAAACGAAAACTTCAACTTTAACAAAACTCTAAGCTAAACAAGGGGGGGTACTTAAGCTAACACTCTAACTCTTTAACTATTACTAAATAAAATAGAATTCACAAAACACTCTAGCTAGATTAAGCTAAAAACTAAACTATTAACTATTACTAAAGTAAAACTTCAACTTTACAAAAAACTCTAAGGTAAGATCTAAGCTAAAAATCTAACAATATGAACTATTACAGTAAACTTCAACTTTACAAAAACTTAAGGTAAGACTTAAGCTAAAACTCTAAACTATTAACTTAAAAACAAAACTAGAAACTCTAACACAAACTATAAGCTAAAGGACTCTCTAAGCTAAAACTCTAAACTCTTAACTAAAACTAAAACTGAACTAGCAACTCTAACAAAAACTCTAAAGCGATGACTCGCTGGAAAACTCTAAATCTAACTATAACTTACTAACTATAAACTTTAACTAAAAACTCTAAGCTCGTGACTTAGGCTAAACTCTAAATCTTAACTATAAGTAAACTAAACTAGAACTCTAAAGAAAACTCTAAGCTACGACTATCAGCTAAGAAAATCTAAACTCTTAACTACACTAAACTAAATATAACTCTAAGCTAAGTCTCTAAGCTTACTAAAACTCGAAGTCTAACTATTACTAAACTAAATCAAGTCTAACGAAACTCTAAGCTAGACTCTAAGCGAAACTCTAAAAACCTATTTACTAAAACTAAACAAACTAGAACTTCAACAAAAACTTCGATAGCTAAGATTCTAAGCTAAAAACTCTAAACTCTAACTAAAATCTTAAAATAATAGAATTATTAACAAAACCTCTAAGCTAAGACTCTAAGCTAAATTCTAAACTCTTAACTAAAACTAAACTAAACTTGAACTCTAACTAAAACTCTAGCTAAGACTCTAAGGTAAAACACACAAACATCTTAACTAAAACTAAACTAAACTAGAACTCTAACTGAAACTCAAAGGTAAACATTAAACTTTACTAAAATTAAACTAAATAGAACTCTGTTAAAAAAAAACTCTAAGTAAGACTAAACTAAACTAGAGCTCTAACAAAATTTAAGCAAGGACTCAAAGCTACAATTCTAAATTCTTAACTAAAACTAAACTAAACTAGAACTCTAACTAAAACTCTAAGCTATGACTAAGGTTTAAAACACCAAAATCTAATCTAAAACTTAAACTAAATATAACCTAAGTAAGTCTCAAAGCTCAAAACCTCGAAACACTTAACTTAAAACTTAACGAAACTAAACTTTAAAAAAACTCTAAGCTATGACTCTAGCTAAAAACTCTACCTTTAACTAAATAAACTGAACTAGAACTCTAACAAAACACTCTAAGTATGACTATGGTAAAACTCTAACTATTAACTATAACTTTACTAAACTACAACTTTACCAAAACTCTAAGCTATGACTCTAAGCTAAAACTCTAAATTCTTAACTATAACTAAACTAAACTAGAACTCTAACAAACCTCTAAGCTAGAATCTAAGCTAAAAAACTCTAAAACTCTAACTAAAACTAAATCTAAACTATAACTCTAAGCTAAGTCTATAGCATCACTCGAAACTCTTACTAACAACTTAATAAACTACAAACTTTAAGTAAAACTCTAGCTATGACTCTAAGTCTTAAAACTCTAAACTCTTAACTATACTAAACTAAACTTCAAGTCTAACAAAAAACTCAAGCCTATGACCCTAAGCAAAACTCTAAAAATATAACTTAAACTAAACTAAACTTGAACTTCAACAAAAACTCTAAGCTAAGACTCTAGGCTAAAAAAAACTCTAAATCTTAAAAACTAAATAACTAGAACTCTAACAAAAACTATAAGCATAAGACATAAGCTAAAAATTTAAACTTTAACTAAAACTAAACTAAACTAGACTCTAAATAAACTACTGAGTAAGACTTTAAGGTAAACACCAAACCTTAACTAAAAACTATAACTGATACTAGAAATCTAACTGAAACTAAAGAAAAACGTAAAACATCAAACTCTAACTAAAATTAAACAAACTAGAACTCTATAAAAAAAAACTCTAAGTTAAGACTAACTAAAACTAGAACTCTTAAAAAACTATAAGCTAAGACTCTAAGCTAAAAATTCTAAACTGTTAACTAAAACTAACTCAACAAGAACTCAACAAAAACTTTAAACTAAGACTCTAAGCTAAAAAGTCTAACTATTAACTAAAAACTAAAATAAACTAGAACTACTAACAAAAACTCTAAGCTCTAAGACTCTAAGATATATAATTCTAAACTACTTACCTAAAACTAAACTAAAAAAAAAAAAACTAGAACTCTATAAAAACTCTAAGATAAGACTCTAAGCTAAAAACTCTAAACTCTTAAACTAAACTAACATAAATTGAAATCTAACAAAAAACTCTAAGCTGAGACTGTAGGTAAAACACCAACTCTTAACTAAACACTAAACTAAACAACCTAGAACTCTAACTGAAAAACTCAAAGGAAAACATCAAACTCTTACACTAAAAATTAAACTAAACTTAGAACTCTATCATAAAAGTAAGTTAAGACTAGAATAAACTAGAACGCTATCAAAAAAAAACTCTAAGTTACGAATAAAACTAAACTAGAACTCTAACAAAATCCTAAGCTAAGATCTAAGCTAAAAACTCTAAACTTTAACTAAAACTAAACTAAACTAGAACTTAAACAAATACTCTAAGCTCAAGACTCTAAGCTAAAACTCTAAATCTTAACAAAAATAAAATAAAATAGGAACTCTAACAACAACTCTAAGCCTAGACCTGAGTAAAATTAAAATCTTAACTAAAACTAAACTCAAACTAGAACTTACCTAAAACACTAAGCTAAGACGCTAAGTACAACACAAACTTTAACTAAAATAAACTAAACTAGAACTCTTATTCAAAATCTCCTAAGGAAGACTCTAAGCTAAAAAAACTCTAAACTCTTAACTAAAAAAACTAAACTAGAATTCAACAAAAACCTAATGCAAGACTCTAGCTAAACTTTAAATCTAACTAAAACTAAAATAAACTAGACCTTAACCAAAACTCTTAAGCTAAGACTCTAAGCTAAAATTCTAAACTCTTAACTAAAAACTAACTAAACTACGAGAACTCTACTAAAAAATCTAAGCTATGACTCTAAGCGTAAAAAATCAACTCTTAACTAAAACTAAACTAAACTAGAACTATATCAAAAAACTATAAGCTCCAGGACTCTAGCTCAAAACTTAAACTCTTAACTAAAACTAAATAACTAGAACTGACAAAAACTCTAAGGCTAAGACTCTAAGCTAAATTCTAAACTCATAACTAAACTAACACTAACCCTAGAACTTTAACTAAAACCTTAAGCTATGACTCTAACGGTAAAACATCGAACTCTTAACTAAAACTAAAAATACAAACTAGAACTCTATCAAAAACTCAAAGATAGACTCGAAGCTAAAAAACTCTAAACTAAGAACGAACTAAATATATAACTCTAAGCTAAGTCTCAAGCTAAAACTCTAAACTATTGACTAAAACTAAACTAAAACTAGAACTTAAGTAATAAACTCTACGCCTACGACTCTAAGCTAAAAACTCTAAATCTAAACTAAAACTAAACTAAACTAGAACTCTCAACAAAATCCGCTATGCCTAAGACTCTAAGCCCTTTACCTTCCCAGATCCTTCCAAGACCATTTCAAGTAATTCCATACTCTCACCCAAACTTTAATTTTGACTTTTTGCACCACCTCACACAAGAAATACTTTTCAAAAGGCTATTTCAGAGCAAGTTTTTACCTCCTTTCTTAATGTTCCCTTCTAAACCCACTTTACAAGTGAAGCTCCATTCTTTTCACCCACAACTGTTACTTTACGCTTTGGCACACCTCAACACCAAGCTAATACTTTTCAAAAGACATTTCCGAGCAAGTTCTTTTGTAATGTCACTCCTAAACCCACTGTCCAACATGAAGTAACTCTTTTCACAAAACTTACTTATAGTTTTTTAAAGATACTCACCATCAAGAAAACTTTTCAAAAAGATATTCAGAGCAAGTTCTTTCTTAATGTCCCTTCTAAACCAATTCTTCCAAGGAAGAATCATTCCTTTTCACCCACAACTTACTTTACAGCTTTTGGATACAGCAACACTAAGACATACTTTCAAAAAGACATTTCAGAGCAAGTTCTTACTTCATGTCCTTCTAAACCCATTTACAAGTTGAAGCATCCATTTTTCACCACAACTATACTGGTACAGGATTTTTGGATACCTAACACCTAGACAATACTTTTAAAAAGTGTATGTCAGAGCAAGTCCTTTTCTTAATGTCCCTTCTAAACAATTTTTCACTAAATTACCCATCCTTTAACCACACTTTACTACAGCTTTTGGATATCTCAACACCAAAGAAATCCTTTTAAAGCATTTCAGAGCAATTTCCTTTCTTAATGGCCCTTCTAAACCAAGTTACAATAGAAGTAATACCATCCTTTTGTACCCAAACTTACTTTCAGCTTTCGGTTACCTCAACACCAAGAAATACTTTTAAAAAGACATTTCAGAGCAATTTCCTTACTTAAGTCCCTTCTAAACCCATTTCCAACTTGAGTACCCTCCGTTTCCCCCCAAAACTTTACTTTACAGCTTTTTGGGGATACCCAACACAAGCAATACTTTTCAAAGGCATTTCAGAAAAGTTATTTTATAAGGTCCTTCATAACCAATTTACAAGTGTGAAGTACTTATCTTTAACCAAACTTTACTTTACAGCTTTTGGATATCTAACACCAAAGAAATACCTTTCCAAAGGTTATTTCCGAGCAAGCTGCCTTTCCTCAGGTCCCCGAAACCATTTTCCAACTTGAAGTAGTACCATTCGTTTCACCCACATGTTTACTTTACAGCTTTTTTGAATACCTCAACACAAGCATACTTTCAAAAGCATTTCAGAGCAAGTTCCTTTTTAAGTCCTCCTAAACCCATTTCAAACTGAAGGACCATCCGTGCAACCCCACTGTTTATGTAAAGCTTTTGGATACATCAAACACAAGACAATACGTTTCAAAGGCATTTCAGAACAAGTTCTTTCTTAATGTCTCCTAAACCAATTTTACAAGTTGAAGTACTATCTTTTCGCCACAACTTACTTTACGACTTTTGAACCACCAACATCCAAGCAATACTTTTCAAAAGCTTTTATTATACCTTTAGAACACGTTCTTACGTAATGGCCTTCTAAACTCAATTTACAAGTTGAAGTACTATTCTTTACCCCACAACTTACTATAAGGCGTTTCGAATCCCCAACATCTAGCATATCTTTCAAAAGGCTTTATTATATCTTTTCAGAATCAAGTTCTTCATGTAATTTTCTTCCTAAACCATTTAAAGTGAAGTACTTATAATTTCCCACAATTTACTATTACGACTTTTTGCACACCCATACCTTCAAGCACTACTTCCAAAAGGCTATTATATCTTTCAGAACAGGTTTTTTCTTAATGCCTTATAAACAATTTTTTACAAGTGGAAGTAGTTATCTTCTCACCAAATTTAGTTACGACTTTTGCAACCACAAGACAAAGCAATACTTTCAAAGCTTATATATCTTTTCGAACAAGTTCCTTTATTAATATACTCTACACCAATTTTCCAAATTCTAAATTTTCTTAGGATATTTCAGTAGGTTTTGTACTGGTTTTACCCTTGTCACGTTAATCTCTTGATTTTCAATTTCATTTATAAATTTCTTTCGTTGAGAGCAAAGTTGGAAATATTCAGTAGTGTTTTTGGGTGTACAGGGTCCATCAGTTACATTCGCTTGATTTTTCACAAGATCATTTTGAATTCTTTCATTGAAATGCAAGAGTGGAAATTTCAGTAGTGTTTTGTATGGTTTCTTGCACAGTCCATTTTTTGATTGCAAAGTTATTTGAATTCTTTCACTGAAATGCAAGAGTTGAATATTTTAG
>JAPEVW010000850.1:0-41427 GCA_027921565.1 Artemia sinica
AGAGATTAGCCTATTTGTTCAGCGTAGTCATTCCAGATAGAAGTATGTTTTTGAGGAGGAAACTCCCCCACAACCCCAGGGCAAGGGTTTTAAGTTATGCCACTGGGGTCATAGAAGGGTTTTAATACAAGTCGTTGTCGTAGAAACTTGCCGAAAGGGGGGGAAAGACCCTTTCATTTTTTCGAATTGGAAATTTAAAGGTTCTAGTGCCCCCTTTGTAAAATAATCGAGTTATTGGAGGGTAACTAGCCCCCCCACGCCCATTGTTCCCCCAAACACATTCCAATCAAAATTTTGAGATAGCCATTTTGTTAAGCATAGTAGATTTCCAGATTAGAAAATATATTTTTTGAGGAGGACACTCCCCCACTACCCTCAGGGCAAGGAATTTAAGTTTGTGCCCTGGGGCATAAATGGTTTTTATATAAGGACGATGACGTTAGTCGTAGAAACTTCAAGAAGAAAGGCTCATTCGATTTGGAAATTCAAGAGGGCTAGCGCCTTTTAATAATCGAGTTATTGGAGGGTAGCTAGCCCCCCCCCACGCCCATTGTTTGCCCGCCCCAAACACATCCAATGAAAATTTTGAGATAGGCCATTTTGATTCAGCATAGTTGATTTCCACATAGAAAATATATTTTTTTGAGGAGGACACTCCCCCACTAAACCTCAGGGCAAGGGAATTTAAGTTATGCCCTGGGGGCATATAAGGTTTTTATATAAGGCGTTTGTCGTTAGAAACTTCAAAAAAGGTTCATTCGATGGTAATTCAAAGGGATAGTTGCCCTTTTTAATAGTCGAAAGATATTCAAGGGCAAATAGCTCCCCCGCCCAAACCCACGCCCAAAAATTTCCCCAAAACACATCCAAATCAAAAGTTTGAGATAGCCATTTTGTTTCAGCGTAGTTGATTTCCAGATATAAAATATGTTTTTGAGGAGGACACTCATCCACAACCCTCGGGAAAAGGGTTTTAAGTTATATGCCCTGAGGGCATATAAGAACGACTTGGCACAATGTACTATTTATTATTTTTTTTCCTTTAGAGCTGGGCACTTCATATAGAAGTGGTCGTCGTAAAAACTACAAAAGGGGCTCATTCGACTGGAAATTGAGAGTTCTAGTGCCCTTTTTGATACCCTCAGGGCAAGGGTTTTTTAAGTTATGCCCAGGGGGCATATAATGTTTTTTATAGAAGGCATTGTCATAAAAACTTCAAAACAGGCTCATTCGATTGGAAATTCGAAGGGCTAGTACCCTTTTTAATAGTCGTAAGTGATTGGGGACAACAAGCCCCCCCCACGCCCATCATTCCCCCAAACACATTCAATAAAAATTTTGAGATAGCCATTTTGTTCAGCGTAGTTGATTTCCAGATAGAAAATATGTTTTTTGAGAAGGACACTCCCCCACAACCATCAGGGCAAGGGTTTTAAGTTATGCCCCGGGGAAATATAAGGTTTTAATAGAAGGCGTTGTTGTAGAAGAAACTTCAAAAAAGACTCATTCGAATTGAAATTCAAAGAGTTAGTGCCCTTTTTAATAGTCAAAAGCGATTGGAGGGCAACTGCCCCCCCCCCCCGCCCATCATTTCCCTAAACACATCCAATCAAAATTTTGAGATAGCCATCTTGTTCAGCCTAGTTGATTACCAGATAGAAAATATGTTTTTGAGGAGGATACTCCCCCACAATCCTCAAGGCAAGGGTTTTAAGTTATGTCCTGGGGTCATATAAAGTTTTTAAAGAAGGCATTGTCGTAGAAACTTCATAAGAAGCTCATTCGATTGGAAATTCAAAGAACTAGTGCCCTTTTTAATAGTCGAAAGTGATTGGAGGGCAGCCAGCCCCCCCAAACACATCCAATCAAAATTTTGAGATAGCCATTTTGTTCAGCGTAGTTGATTTCTAGATAGATAATATGTTTTTGAGGAGGACGCTCCCCCACAACCCTCGGGGAAAGGGTTTTTAAGTTATGCCCTGAGGGTATGTCGGCACAATGTATTATTTTTATTCCTTTAGAGCAGGGCACTTCGTATGGGAAGGGTTTGTCGTAGAAACTTCAAAAGGGGCTCATTCGATTGGAAATTGAGAGTTTTAGTTCCCTTTTTTGACATTCAAAAGTGATTGGAGGGCCACTAGCCCCCCCCCCCCCCCCCATGCCCATCATTCCCCCAAACACAACCAATCAAAATTTTGAGATAGCCATTTTTGTTCAGTGTAGTTGATTTCTAGATAGAAAATATGTTTTTGATGACGACACTCCCCCACAACCCTCAGGGCAAGGGTTTTAAATTATGCCCTGGGGGGCATATAAGGTTTTTTATAGAAGGCGTTGTCGTAGAAACTTCAAAAAAGGCTCATTCGATTGGAAGTTCAAAGGACTAGTGCCATTTTTAATAGTTTTGTTGAAAGTGATTGAAGGACAACTATCCCACCCACCCCCCCCCCCCCGACACCCATAATTCCCCCAACACACATCCAATCAAAATTTTGAGATAGCCATTTTGTTCAGCATAGTTGATTTCCAGGTAGAAAATATGCTTTTGAGGAGGAGAACACCCCCCCATGACCCTTGGGCAAGGATTTTAAGTTACGCCCTGAGGGCATATAGAGAACGATGTTGGCACAATGTACTATTTATAATTTTTTTCCTTTTATAGCACGGCTTTTCATATGGAAGGGGTCGTCGTAGAAACTTCAAAAAACAGGGGCTCATTCGATTGGAAATGAGAGTTCTAGTGCCATTTTTAATAATCGAAAGTGATCGGAGGGCAACTAGCCCCCCCTCACGCCCATCATCATTCCCCCAAACACATCCAATAAAAATTTTGAGATAGTCATTTTGTTTAGCGTAGTTGATTTCCAATAGAAAATATTTCAAACCCTCGGGGCAAGGGTTTTAAGCTATGCTCTGAGGGCATATAAGAACGATGTGGCACAATGTACTATTCATTTATTTCTTCCTTTAAAGCCTTCCCAAGGCCAGAACAAAATTTTCACTTTACTGAAAAAAATACAAATGAATGTGCATTGTCAGTTTAATAAACATATACTGATATTTAGTAATCAAAATGTTAATATTATTTGATTTATTAAAGTTATAAAAGTAAAAACATTTACCTTTTTCAGTAAAGCGCAAATTTTTGTTCTGGCCCTGAGAAGGCATAGGGCTTTTGCGCCCAACTTATGTTAATTTCTGCTCGTTTTGCGTTTGACTCAGTTATTTATTGTAATTTCTGTTTCGTTTTGGGTTTCATTTATTTATCGATGCTGATTTGTGGTAGTTTCACGCTTGGTAGATTATTTGATTTTATTTTTACTCATTTTCTGTTTAATGGAGTTCTTTACTTTTGTTTGAAAAACTTATTTTGTGGAAAGTTTTTTAAATTAATACAAAGAAAATTTGAGTAGGTAAGTATTATCACATGTTCCTAAATAAAATTAAGAAAACCTTCAAATTTATCAAGTTGAATTAACAGTGTTTTTTTACAGTTCATATTATTGACTTGCAAATAAAATAAACATACCACTCATTGCCTTTTTTTGTGCTCTTTCCAAATATAATCATTTTTGCCACAAATGAATTTTACCCCCATCCCAATATATACCAATTCAGGGCAATTCAGGGTATATATTTGGACATTAGGCGGGGAGGGGGGAGGTGATAAAGTTTAAAACTTACCTCTCATTTGCATCACAAATGAATTTTACAACTCCCTCCCACCCCTAATGTGGAAATATATACCCTGAATTGGTATACATAGAGGTGGGGGTAGAATTGATTTGCAGCAAAAATGATTACTTTATTTGTAAGTCAATAATATGCACTGCAAAATTTACTGTTAATTCAACTTGGTAAATTTAAAGGTTTTCTTGTAAAAATACATCCCAATTTCTAACAGGATATACATCCCATTTGCTCTATATGTACCATTATTGCTGAATGATCCATAGTGAACAATGGAGCATAATTTTATGGCAAAAAGTTGTTCCAAAATTTTTTAAGAATTAGATGGGAGCTGCTCCATCTAAGGACACAAAGAAATTTTGAGGGCTATAAAAGTGACCTTATTGAAAACAAGAAATTTAGAGGGCTATAAACTAACCATACTGAAAATGAATGTTGAAAATGACCCAGTATGGGTTACTCTCCCAAAACTTGAAGTGCAAGACTTGGCATAAAAAAAAAAAAAAAGAAACCCCCCAGGCATATTCATACAATTACAAATACTAACAAGCTGATCCATAATGTAACTGCATCAGATATAGAGAAACTTAGGGGCTACAGAATAAAATCCCCTAAAATTAGTTTTCATAAAAAAAAAGTGCTGCCACTGCCACCTGTGGCTTTGACATTATAAAGTGCAAAATATCCAGTCACTGTCCAGAAGCCCTGACTAAGCCAAAGAAAGCTCTTCTTAGAACTAAACCTGACTAAGACTATCTTAGCTGCGCCTGACTAAGACTATCTTAGCTGCGCCATCACTGAAGAAGGATAAGGCAGCCTCAGAATAAATTAATGAATATGAAACAGACGAGCACCACTACTTTGGACAATGGAGTCGAGCACCATCTACTTTACCTTTCCGGACGATGGGATGACTACTACGCCAGTCATCCTGTCGTCCATTGGTGCCGGGCAGGATGGATCATCGTTTGGCTCCTGCTGAAAGTAAAGTAAAGTATTTTACCTTTACATTGAGTAATAAATGAACGGAAACAGAATTATACACAAAGTAATTTAAGAGGATAAGACAAGTAATGGTCTGTAAAATGAACAGGTTGCAGACTTAGTTTTTAGAAGAACAGCCAACAATATGATTTATATAGACATTTATGCTCTGAATTAAAATATTATAAGTATTCAGGCTTCCAAGATGACATAGCGCTGGAGAGGAATTCTACAAATATGGCAACAAAAAATCAAAAGATTACCCTCACCTGCTTAAGTTAACAATTATAAAAGCGTGCATTGCCAGGTCCCAATCCTGTAAAAAAAAATGACGTAAGTCTGTTTCTTAACTTAATTTGGCGTGTAATTTTAAATTGAACTAAGTTATTTTAAACCAAATACAATGTAGCTTCATTTTATTTAACCTGGCCTATTGGTTATTCTGTTAAACTTATTCATTTAAACTGTTTGGTTATTCAAGTTCCTGTTTGGTTGTTCAAATATGAAACACACACATATTTAGAGGGAAATCTTGCAAAGTTTCAGAAAACTGACATTTCAAGCTAAATCTTATCTTCAAACCATGTCTTCTTTCTTAAAGGATTGGTAGACATACATATTACCCTGAGACTATGCTCACAGGATAATTTTAAATAATGTAGAATGATTCTGCAGGCTTACTTTTGAATATGCTTAAGCTTATTGCTTTAAGAGTCAAAGTGAGGCCAGAGTTCTGCACCAAACAAGAATTTCTAAATTTGTTCATAACCAAACTTGCAGTATATAAAAGTAGTGGGTTTAATGCACCAGTACCCAATTTCCTTTAGAATGAGCCATTAAACAGCTCTATGATTTTCTAGTGCCTTACTAGCTACAGAAAAGGAGAAACGAAAAAAAAAGATGTTTTCAATATGCAACATAGTGGTTGAAGTCACTTTCTCTGTTTTTCGTCCAAACTGATTTTCCTAGTTGTTTGAGCCAAAGGACTGTAAGTTTCCTTTAAAAGGGTTTACGGACAAGGTGGTTTTAGTGGTATTTATTTGTGTTATTATACGCCTACCATCAGGTAGCGTATAATAACACAAATTTATTTGTGAATTAGAATCATGGTAGCGTATTTTCATCGTATTTTGTATATTTTCGTTGGAAAACACACTGAAAACGCCAAGTTAGAGCTATATTTGTGAGTTTTTCACTGAAAATTCCATTTTTTAACCAAGCCTTGACCTCGCTAATTGAAGGATATGAACTAACTGATTCATGGAAACGTATTTTCATCGTATTTTGCATATTTTTCGTTGTAAAAACACACTGAAAAATAGCCATATTAAGAGCTGTATTTGGGAGTTTTTCACTGACAATTCCATTTTTTTAGACAAGCCTTGACCTTGCTAATTGAAGGATAAGAACTAGATCATGGGAACGTATTTTCATCGTGTTTTGCATATTTTCGTTGGAAAACACACTGAAAAGACATATTAAGAGCTATATTTTTGAGTTTTTCACTGACAATTCCATTTTTTTAGCCAAGCCTTGACCTCGCTAATTGAAAGATATGAATTAGAATCATGGGAACGTATTTTCATCGTATTTTGCATATTTTCGTTGCAAAACACCCTGAAAAGCCATATTAAGAGCTACATTTGTGAGTTTTTCACTGACAATTCCATTTTTTAGCCAAGCCATGACCTCGCTAATTCTGAAGGATATGAACTAGATTCATGGGAACGTATTGTCATCATCGTATTTTGCATATTTTCGTTGTAAAAACACACTGAAAAAGCCATATTAAGAGCTATATTGGTGAGTTTTTCACTGACAATTCCATTGGTTTAGCCAAGCCTTGACCTCACTAATTGAAGGATTGAATTAGAATCATGGGAACGTATTTTCATCGTATTTTGCATATTTTTGTTGGAAAAAAAACTGAAAAGCCATATTAAGAGCTATATTGTGAGTTTTTTGGCACTGACAATTCCATGTTTTTAGCCAAGCCTTGACCTTCCTAATTGAAGGATATGAATAGATTCATGGTAACGTATTTTCATCGTATTTTGCATATTTTCATGGAAAACAAACTGAAAAGCCATATTAAGAGCTATATTTCTGAGTTTTTCACTGACAATTCCATTTTTTTAGCCAAGCCTTGACCTTGCTAATTGAAGGATATGAACTAGATTCATTGGAACGTATTTTCATCGTATTTTGCATATTTTCGTTGTAAAACACACTGAAAAGCCATATTAAGAGTTATATTTGTGAGTTTTTCACTGACAATTCCATTTTTAGCCAAACCTTGACCTCGCTAATTGAAGGATATGAACTAGATTTATGGGAACGTATTTTTCATCGTATTTTGCATATTTTCGTTGTCAAACACACTGAAAAAGCCATATTAAGAACTATATTTGTGAGTTTTTCACTGACAATTCCATTTGTTTAGCCAAGCCTTGACCTCACTAATTGAAAGATATGAATTAGAATCATGGGGAAAAACGTATTTTCATCGTATTTTGCATATTTTCGTTGGAAAACACACTGAAAAGCCATATTAAGAGCTATATTTGTGAGTTTTTCACGCGACAATTCCATGTTTTAGCCAAGCCTTGACCTCCCTAATTGAAGGATATGAACTAGATTCATGGGAATGTATTTTCGTCGTATTTTCATTTTTTCGTTGGAAAACCCACTGAAAAACCATACTAAGAGCTATATTTGTGTATTTTTTACTGACAATTCCATTTTTTAGCCAAGCCTTGACCTCGCTATTGAAGGATATGAATTAGAATCATGGTAGCGTATCTTCATCGTATTTTGTATATTTCGTTGGAAAACACACTGAAAAGCCAAATTAAGAGCTATATTTGTGAGTTTTTCACTGACAATTCCATTTTTTTAACCAAGCCTTGACCTCGCTAATTGAAGGATATGAACTAGATTCATGGAAACGTATTTTTCATCGTATTTTGCATATTTTCGTTGTAAAACACACTGAAAAGCCATATTAAGAGCTATATTTGTGAGTTTTTCACTGACAATTCCATTTTTTAGACAAGCCTTGACCTTGCTAATAGAAGGATAAGAACTAGATTCATGGGAACGTATTTTCATCGTGTTTTGCATATTTTCGTTGGAAAACACACTGAAAAGACATATTAAGAGCTATATTTTTTGAGTTTTTCACTGACAATTCCATTTTTTTTAGCCAAGCCTTGACCTCGCTAATTGAATGATATGAAATTAGAATCATGGGAACGTATTTTCATCGTATTTTGCATATTTTCGTTGCAAAACACACTGAAAAGCCATATTAAGAGCTATATTTGTGAGTTTTTCACTGACAATTCCATTTTTAGCCAAGCCATGACCTTGCTAATTGAAGGATATGAACTAGATTCATGGGAAAGTATTGTCATCGTATTTTGCATATTTTCGTTGTAAAAACACACTGAAAAGCCATATTAAGAGCTATATTTGTGAGTTTTTCACTGACAAATTCCATTTTTTTAGCCAAGCCTTGACCTCACTAATTGAAGGATATGAATTAGAATCATGGGAACGTATTTTCATCGTATTTTGCATATTTTTGTTGGAAAAAAACACTGAAAAGCCATATTAAGAGCTATATTTGTGAGTTTTTCACTGACAATTCCATGTTTTTAGCCAAGCCTTGACCTTCCGAAATTGAAGGATATGAACTAGATTCATGGGAACGTATTTTTCACCGTATTTTTGCATATTTTCGTTGGAAAACCCACTGAAAAACTATATTAAGAGCTATATTTTGTGAGTTTTTTTACTGACAATTCCATTTTTTAGCCAAGCCTTGACCTCGCTAATTGAAGGATATGAATTAGAATCATGGTAACGTATTTTCATCGTATTTTGCATATTTTCATTGAAAACAAACTGAAAAAGCCGTATTAAGAGCTATATTTCTGAGTTTTTCACTGACAATTCCATTTTTTTAGCCAAGCCTTGTCCTCGCTAATTGAAGGATATGAACTAGATTCATGGGAACGTATTTTCATCGTATTTTGCATATTTTCGTTGTAAAACACACTGAAAAGCCATATTAAGAGTTATATTTGTGAGTTTTTCACTGACAATTCCATTTTTTAGCCAAGCCTTGACCTCGCTAATTGAAGGATATGAACTAGATTTATGGGAACGTATTTTCATCGTATTTTGCATATTTTCGTTGTAAAACACACTGAAAAGCCATATTAAGAACTATATTTGTGAGTTTTTCACTGACAATTCCATTTGTTTAGCCAAGCCTTGACCTCACTAATTGAAAGATATGAATTAGAATCATGGGAACGTATTTTCATCGTATTTTGCATATTTTCGTTGGAAAACACACTGAAAAGCCATATTAAGAGCTATATTTGTGAGTTTTTCACTGACAATTCCATGTTTTTAGCCAAGCCTTGACCTCCCTAATTGAAGGATATGAACTAGATTCATGGGAATGTATTTTCGTCGTATTTTGCATTTTTTCGTTGGAAAACCCACTGAAAAAACCATACTAAGAGCTATATTTGTGTATTTTTTACTGACAATTCCATTTTTTTAGCCAAGCCTTGACCTCGCTAATTGAAGGATATGAATTAGAACCATGGTTACGTATTTTCATCGTATTTTGTATATTTTCGTTGGAAAACACACTGAAAAGCCAAATTAAGAGCTATATTTGTGAGTTTTTCACTGACAATTCCATTTTTTTAACCAAGCCTTGACCTCGTTAATTGAAGGATATGAACTAGATTCATGGAAACGTATTTTCATCGTATTTTGCATATTTTCGTTGGAAAACACACTGAAAAGCCATATTAAGAGCTATATTTGTGAGTTTTTCACTGACAATTCCATTTTTTTAGCCAAGCCTGACCTCGCTAATTGAAGGATATGAATTAGAATCATGGGACGTATTTTCATCGTATTTTACATATTTTCGTTGTAAAACACACTGAAAAGCCATATTAAGAGCTATATTTGTGAGTTTTTCACTGACAATTCCATTTTTTAGACAAGCCTTGACCTTTCTAATTGAAGGATAAGAACTAGATTCATGGGAACGTATTTCATCGTATTTTGCATATTTTCGTTGGAAAACACACTGAAAAGACATATTAAGAGCTATATTTTTGAGTTTTTCACTGACAATTCCATTTTTTTAGCCAAGCCTTGACCTCACTAATTGAAAGATATGAATTAGAATCATGGGAACGTATTTTCATCGTATTTTGCATATTTTTCGTTGTAAAACACACTGAAAAGCCATACTAAGAGCTATATTTGTGAGTTTTTCACTGACAATTCCATTTTTTAGCCAAGCCTTGACCTCGCTAATTGAAGGATATGAACTTAGAATCATGGGAACGTATTTTCATCGTATTTTGCATATTTTTGTTGGAAAAAACACTGAAAAGCCATATTAAGAGCTATATTTGTGAGTTTTTCACTGACAATTCCATTTTTTTAGCCAAGCCTTGACCTTCCTAATTGAAGGATATGAACTAGATTCATGGGAACGTATTTTCATCGTATTTTGCATATTTTCGTTGGAAAACCACTGAAAAAACCATATTAAGAGCTATAATTTGTGAGTTTTTTTTACTGACAATTCCATTTTTTTAGCCAAGCCTTGACCTCGCTAATTGAAGGATATGAAATAGAATCATGGTAACGTATTTTCATCGTATTTTGCATATTTTCATTGGAAAACAAACTGAAAAGCCATATTAAGAGCTATATTTCTGAGTTTTTCACTGACAATTCCATTTTTTTAGCCAAAGCCTTGACCTCGCTAATTGAAGGATATGAACTAGATTCATGGAACGTATTTTCATCGTATTTTGCATATTTTCGTTGTAAAACACACTGAAAAGCCATATTAAGAGCTATATTTGTGAGTTTTTCACTGACAATTCCATTTTTTTAGCCAAGCCTTGACCTTGCTAATTGAAGGATATGAACTAGATTCATGGGAACGTATTTTTCATCGTATTTTGCATATTTTCGTTGTAAAACACACTGAAAAGCCATATTAAGAGCTATATTTGTGAGTTTTTCACTGAAAATTCCATTTTTTTAGCCAAGCCTTGACCTCGCTAATGGAAGGATATGAACTAGATTCATGGGAACGTATTTTCATCGTATTTTGCATATTTTCGTTGGAAAACACACTGAAAAGCCATATTAAGAGCTATATTTGTGAGTTTTTCACTGACAATTTCATTTTTTAGCCAAGCCTTCACCTCGCTAATTGAAGGATATGAACTAGATTCATGGGAACGTATTTTCATCGTATTTTGCATATTTCGTTGGAAAAACACACTGAAAAGCCATATTAAGAGCTATATTTGTGAGTTTTTCACTGACAATTCCATTTTTTAGCCAAGCCTTGACCTCCCTAATTGAAGGATATGAACTAGAATTCATGGGAACGTATTTTCATCGTATTTTGCATATTTTTCGTTGTAAAACACACTGAAAAGCCATATTAAGAGCTATATTTGTGAGTTTTTCACTGACAATTCCATTTTTTAGCCAAGCCTTGACCTCGCTAATGGAAGGATATGAACTAGATTCATGGGAACGTATTTTCATCGTATTTTGCATATTTTCGTTGTAAAACACACTGAAAAGCCATATTAAGAGCTATATTTGTGAGTTTTTCACTGACAATTCCATTTTTTAGCCAAGCCTTGACCTCCCTAATTAAAGGATATGAACTAGATTCATGGGAACGTATTTTCATCGTATTTTGCATATTTTCGTTGGAAAAACACACTGAAAAGCCATATTAAGAGCTATATTTGTGAGTTTTTCACTGACAATTCCATGTTTTTAGCCAAGCCTTGACCTCCTAATTGAAGGATATGAACTAGATTCATGGGAACGTATTTTCATCGTATTTTGCATATTTTCGTTGAAAACACACTGAAAAGCCATATTAAGAGCTATATTTGTGAGTTTTTCACTGACAATTCCATTTTTTAGCCAAGCCTTGACCTCGCTAATTGAAGGATATGAACTAGATTCATGGGAACGTATTTTCATCGTATTTTGCATATTTTCGTTGTAAAACACACTGAAAAGCCATATTAAGAGCTATATTTGTGAGTTTTCACTGACAATTCCATTTTTTAGCCAAGCCTTGACCTCCTAATTGAAGGATATGAACTAGATTCATGGGAACGTATTTTCATCGTATTTTGCATATTTTCGTTTTAAAAAACACACTGAAAAGCCATTTTAAGAGCTATATTTGTGAGTTTTTCACTGACAATTCCATTTTTTTAGCCAAGCCTTGACCTCGCTAATTGAAGGATATGAACTAGATTCATGGGAACGTATTTTCATCGTATTTTGCATATTTTCGTTGTAAAACACACTGAAAAGCCATATTAAGAGCTATATTTGTGAGTTTTTCACTGACAATTCCATATTTTTAGCCAAGCCTTGACCTCGCTAATTGAAGGATATGAACTAGATTCATGGGAAACGTATTTTCATCGTATTTTGCATATTTTCGTTGGAAAACACACTGAAAAGTCATATTAAGAGCTATATTTGTGAGTTTTTCACTGACAATTCCATTTTTTTAGCCAAGCCTTGACTTCGCTAATTGAAGGATATGAATTAGAATCATGGGGAACGTATTTTCATCGTATTTTCCATATTTTCGATGTAAAACACACTTAAAAGCCATATTAAGAGCTATATTTGTGAGTTTTTCACTGACAATTCCATTTTTTAGCCAAGCCTTGACCTCGCTAATTGAAGGATATGAATTAAAATCATGGGCTAACATATTTTCATCGTATTTTGCATATTTTCGTTGGAAACACACTGAAAAAGCCATATTAAGAGCTATATTTGTGAGTTTTTCACTGACAATTCTATTTTTTTAGCCAAGCCTTGACCTCGCTAATTGAAGGATATGAACTAGATCATGGGAACGTATTTTCATCGTATTTTGTATATTTTCGTTGGGAAAACACACTGAAAAGCCATATTAAGAGCTATATTTGTGAGTTTTTCACTGACAATTCCATTTTTTTTAGCCAAGCCTTGACCTTGCTAATTGAAGGATATGAACTAGATTCATGGGAACGTATTTTCATCGTATTTTGCATATTTTCGTTGTAAAAACACACTGAAAAGCCATATTAAGAGCTATATTTGTGAGTTTTTCACTGAAATTCCATTTTTTTAGCCAAGCCTTGACCTCGCTAATGAAGGATATGAACTAGATTCATGGGAACGTATTTTCATCGTATTTTGCATATTTTCGTTGGAAAACACACTGAAAAGCCATATTAAGAGCTATATTTGTGAGTTTTTCACTGACAATTTCCATTTTTTAGCCAAGCCTTCACCTCCCTAATTGAAGGATATGAACTAGATTCATGGGAACGTATTTTCATCGTATTTTGCATATTTTCGTTGTAAAACACACTGAAAAGCCATATTAAGAGCTATATTTGTGAATTTTTTACTGACAATTCCATTTTTTAGCCAAGCCTTGACCTTGCTAATGAAGGATATGAACTAGATTCATGGGAAACGTATTTTCATCGTATTTTGCATATTTTCGTTGTAAAACCACAGAAAAGCCATATTAAGAGCTATATTTGTGAGTTTTTCACTGACAATTCACATTATTTTAGCCAAGCCTTGACCTTGCTAATTGAAGGATATGAAACTAGATTCATGGGAACGTATTTTCATCGTATTTTGCATATTTTCGTTGAAAAAAAACACTGAGAAAAGCCATATTAAGAGCTATATTTGTGAGTTTTTCACTGACAATTCCATTTTTTAGCCAAGCCTTGACCTCCCTAATTGAAGGATATGAACTAGATTCATGGGAACGTATTTTCATCGTATTTTGCATATTTTCGTTGTAAAAACACACTGAAAAAGCCATATTAAGAGCTATATTTGTGAGTTTTTCACTGACAATTCCATTTTTTTAGCCAAACCTTGACCTCGCTAATTGAAGGATATGAACTAGATTCATGGGAACGTATTTTCATCGTATTTTGCATATTTTCGTTGTAAAACACACTGAAAAGCCATATTAAGAGCTATATTTGTGAGTTTTTCACTGACAATTCCATTTTTAGCCAAGCCTTGACCTCACCAATGAAGGATATGAACTAGATTCATGGGAACGTATTTTTCATCGTATTTTGCATATTTTCGTTGTAAAAAACACACTGAAAAGCCATATTAAGAGCTATATTTGTGAGTTTTTCACTGACAATTCATTTTTAGCCAAAACCTTGACCTCGCTAATTGAAGGATATGAACTAGATTATATGGGAACGTATTTTCATCGTATTTTGCATATTTTCGTTGTCAAAACACACTGAAAAGCCATATTAAGAACTATATTTGTGAGTTTTTCACTGACAATTCCATTTGTTTAGCCAAGCCTTGACCTCACTAATTGAAAGATATGAATTAGAATCATGGGAACGTATTTTCATCGTATTTTGCATATTTTCGTTGGAAAACACACTGAAAAGCCATATTAAGAGCTATATTTGTGAGTTTTTTCACCGACAATTCCATGTTTTAGCCAAGCCTTGACCTCCCTAATTGAAGGATATGAACTAGATTCATGGGAATGTATTTTCGTCGTATTTTGCATTTTTTCGTTGGAAAACCCACTGAAAAACCATACTAAGAGCTATATTTGTGTATTTTTCACTGACAATTCCATTTTTTTAGCCAAGCCTTGACCTCGCTAATTGAAGGATATGAATTAGAATCATGGTAGCGTATCTTCATCGTATTTTGTATATTTTCGTTGGAAAACACACTGAAAAGCCAAATTAAGAGCTATATTTGTGAGTTTTTTCACTGACAATTCCATTTTTTAACCAAGCCTTGACCTCGCTAATTGAAGGATATGAACTAGATTCATGGAAACGTATTTTCATCGTATTTTGCATATTTTCGTTGTAAAACACACTGAAAAGCCATATTAAGAGCTATATTTGTGAGTTTTTCACTGACAATTCCATTTTTAGACAAGCCTTGACCTTGCTAATTGAAGGATATGAACTAGATTCATGGGAACGTATTTTCATCGTATTTTGCATATTTTCGTTGGAAAACACACTGAAAAGCCAAATTAAGAGCTATATTTGTGAGTTTTTCACTGACAATTCCATTTTTTTTAACCAAGCCTTGACCTCGTTAATTGAAGGATATGAACTAGATTCATGGAAACGTATTTTCATCGTATTTTGCATATTTTCGTTGGAAAACACACTGAAAAGCCATATTAAGAGCTATATTTTGAGTTTTTCACTGACAATTCCATTTTTTTTTTAGCCAAGCCTTGACCTCGCTAATTGAAGGATATGAATTAGAATCATGGGGACGTATTTTCATCGTATTTTACATATTTTCGTTGTAAAACACACTGAAAAGCCATATTAAGAGCTATATTTGTGAGTTTTTCACTGATAATTCCATTTTTTAGACAAGCCTTGACCTTTCTAATTGAAGGATAAGAACTAGATTCATGGGAACGTATTTTCATCGTATTTTGCATATTTTCGTTGGAAAAACACACTGAAAAGACATATTAAGAGCTATATTTGTGAGTTTTTCACTGACAATTCATTTTTTTAGCCAAGCCTTGACCTCACTAATTGAAAGATATGAATTAGAATCATGGGAACGTATTTTCATCGTATTTTGCATATTTTCGTTGTAAAACACACTGAAAAGCCATACTAAGAGCTATATTTGTGAGTTTTTCACTGACAATTCCATTTGTTTAGCCAAGCCTTGACCTCACTAATTGAAGGATATGAATTAGAATCATGGGAACGTATTTTCATCGTATTTTGCATATTTTTGTTGGAAAAAACACTGAAAAGCCATATTAAGAGCTATATTTGTGAGTTTTTCACTGACAATTCCATTTTTTTAGCCAAGCCTTGACCTTCCTAATTGAAGGATATGAACTAGATTCATGGGAACGTATTTTCATCGTATTTTGCATATTTTCGTTGGAAAACCCACTGAAAAAACCATATTAAGAGCTATATTTGTGAGTTTTTTTACTGACAATTCCATTTTTTTAGCCAAGCCTTGACCTCGCTAATTGAAGGATATGAATTAGAATCATGGTAACGTATTTTCATCGTATTTTGCATATTTTCATTGGAAAACACAAACTGAAAAGCCATATTAAGAGCTATATTTCTGAGTTTTTCACTGACAATTCCATTTTTTTAGCCAAGCCTTGTCCTCGCTAATTGAAGGATATGAACTAGATTCATGGGAACGTATTTTCATCGTATTTTGCATATTTTCGTTGTAAAAACACACTGAAAAGCCATATTAAGAGCTATATTGTGAGTTTTTCACTGACAATTCCATTTTTTTTAGCCAAGCCTTGACCTCGCTAATTGAAGGATATGAACTAGATTCATGGGAACGTATTTTCATCGTATTTTGCATATTTTCGTTGTAAAACACACTGAAAAAGCCATATTAAGAGCTATATTTGTGAGTTTTTCACTGAAAATTCCATTTTTTAGCCAAGCCTTGACCTCGCTAATGAAGGATATGAATAGATTCATGGGAACGTATTTTCATCGTATTTTGCATATTTTTCGTTGGAAAACACACTGAAAAGCCATATTAAGAGCTATATTTGTGAGTTTTTCACTGACAATTTCATTTTTTAGCCAAGCCTTCACCTCGCTAATTGAAGGATATGAACTAGATTCATGGGAACGTATTTTCATCGTATTTTGCATATTTTCGTTGGAAAACACACTGAAAAGCCATATTAAGAGCTATATTTGTGAGTTTTTCACTGACAATTCCATTTTTTAGCCAAGCCTTGACCTCCCTAATTGAAGGACATGAACTAGATTCATGGGAACGTATTTTCATCGTATTTTGCATATTTTCGTTGTAAAACACACTGAAAAGCCATATTAAGAGCTATATTTGTGAGTTTTTCACTGACAATTCCATTTTTTAGCCAAGCCTTGACCTTGCTAATGGAAGGATATGAACTAGATTCACGGGAACGTATTTTCATCGTATTTTGCATATTTTCGTTGGAAAACCCACAGAAAAGCCATATTAAGAGCTATATTTGTGAGTTTTTCACTGACAATTCCATTTTTTAGCCAAGCCTTGACCTCCCTAATTAAAGGATATGAACTAGATTCATGGGAACGTATTTTCATCGTATTTTGCATATTTTCGTTGGAAAACACACTGAAAAGCCATATTAAGAGCTATATTTGTGAGTTTTTAACTGACAATTCCATGTTTTTAGCCAAGCTTTGACCTCCCTAATTGAAGGATATGAACTAGATTCATGGGAACGTATTTTCATCGTATTTTTGCATATTTTCGTTGAAAAACACACTGAAAAGCCATATTAAGAGCTTTATTGAGTTTTTCACTGACAATTCCATTTTTTAGCCAAGCTTGACCTCCCTAATTGAAGGATATGAACTAGATTCATGGGAACGTATTTTCATCGTATTTTGCATATTTTCGTTGTAAAAACACGCTGAAAAAGCCATATTAAGAGCTATATTTGTGAGTTTTTCACTGACAATTCCATTTTTTTAGCCAAGCCTTGACCTCCTAATTGAAGGATATGAACTAGATTCATGGTAACGTATTTTCATCGTATTTTGCATATTTTCGTTTTAAAACACACTGAAAAGCCATATTAAGAGCTATATTTGTGAGTTTTTTCACTGACAATTCCATTTTTTTAGCCAAGCCTTGACCTCGCTAATTGAAGGATATGAAAACTAGATTCATGGGACGTATTTCATCGTATTTTGCATATTTTCGTTGTAAAAAACACACTGAAAAGCCATATTAAGAGCTATATTTGTGAGTTTTTCACTGACAATTCCATATTTTTAGCCAAGCCTTGACCTCGCTAATTGAAGGATATGAACTAGATTCATGGGAACGTATTTTCATCGTATTTTGCATATTTTCGTTGGAAAAACATACTGAAAAGTCATATTAAGAGCTATATTTATGAGTTTTTTTCACTGACAATTCCATTTTTTAGCCAAGCCTTGACTTCGCTAATTGAAGGATATGAATTAGAATCATGGGAACGTATTTTCATCGTATTTTCATATTTTCGATGTAAAACACACTGAAAAGCCATATTAAGAGCTATATTTGTGAGTTTTTCACTGACAATTCATTTTTTAGCCAAGCCTTGACCTCGCTAATTGAAGGATATGAATTAGAATCATGGTAACGTATTTTCATCGTATTTTGCATATTTTCGTTGGAAAACACACTGAAAAGCCATATTAAGAGCTATATTTGTGAGTTTTCACTGACAATTCTATTTTTTTAGCCAAGCCTTGACCTCCTAATTGAAGGATATGAACTAGATTCATGGGAACGTATTTTCATCGTATTTTGCATATTTTCGTTGGAAAAACACACTGAAAAGCCATATTAAGAGCTATATTGTGAGTTTTTCACTGACAATTCCATTTTTTTAGCCAAGCCTTGACCTCGCTAATTGAAGGATATGAACTAGATTCATGGGAACGTATTTTCATCGTATTTTGCATATTTTCGTTGTAAAAACACACTGAAAAGCCATATTAAGAGCTATATTTTGTGAGTTTTTCACTGACAATTCCATTTTTTAGCCAAGCCTTGACCTCGCTAATGGAAGGATATGAACTAGATTCATGGGAACGTATTTTCATCGTTTTGCATATTTTCGTTGGAAAACACACTGAAAAGCCATATTAAGAGCTATATTTGTGAGTTTTTCACTGACAATTCCATTTTTTAGCCAAGCCTTGACCTCCCTAATTGAAGGATATGAACTAGATTCATGGGAACGTATTTTCATCGTATTTTGCATATTTTCGTTGGTAAAACACACTGAAAAGCCATATTAAGAGCTATATTTTGTGAGTTTTTCACTGACAATTCCATTTTTTAGCCAAGCCTTGACCTTGCTAATTGAAGGATATGAACTAGATTCATGGGAACGTATTTTCATCGTATTTTGCATATTTTCGTTGTAAAACCACACACTGAAAAGCCATATTAAGAGCTATATTTGTGAGTTTTTTTCACTGACAATTCCATTATTTTAGCCAAGCCTTGACCTTGCTAATTGAAGGATATGAACTAGATCATGGGAACGTATTTTCATCGTATTTTGCATATTTTCGTTTGAAAAAACACAGAAAAGCCATATTAAGAGCTATATTTGTGAGTTTTTCACTGACAATTCCATTTTTTTTTTAGCCAAGCCTGACCTCCCTAATTGAAGGATATGAACTAGATTCATGGGAACGTATTTTCATCGTATTTTGCATATTTTCGTTGTAAAACACACACTAAAAAGCCATATTAAGAGCTATATTTGTGAGTTTTTCACTGACAATTCCATTTTTTTAGCCAAGCCTTGACCTCGCTAATTGAAGGATATGAACTAGATTCATGGGAAAGTATATTTTCATCGTATTTTGCATATTTTCGTTGTAAAACACACTGAAAAGCCATATTAAGAGCTATATTTGTGAGTTTTTCACTGACAATTCCATTTTTTAGCCAAGCCTTGACCTCACTAATGAAGGATATGAACTAGATTCATGGGAACGTATTTTCATCGTATTTTGCATATTTTCGTTGTAAAACACACTGAAAAGCCATATTAAGAGCTATATTTGTGAGTTTTTCACTGACAATTCCATTTAAAGCCAAGCCTTGACCTCGCTAATTGAAGGATATGAACTAGATTCATGGGAACGTATTTTCATCGTTTTTTGCATATTTTCGTTGTCAAACACACTGAAAAAGCCATATTAAGAGCTATATTTGTGAGTTTTTCACTGACAATTCCATTTTTTTAGCCAAGCCTTGACCTCACTAATTGAAGGATATGAATTAGAATCATGGGAACGTATTTTCATCGTATTTTGCATATTTTCGTTGGAAACACACTGAAAAGCCATATTAAGAGCTATATTTGTGAGTTTTTCACTGACAATTCCATTTTTTTAGCCAAGCCTTGACCCTCCCTAATTGAAGGATATGAACTAGATTCATGGGAACGTATTTTCATCGTATTTTGCATTTTTTCGTTGGAAAACACACTGAAAAAGCCATACTAAGAGCTATATTTGTGTTATTTTTTACTGACAATTCCATTTTTTTAGCCAAGCCTTGACCTCGCTAATTGAAGGATATGAATAGAATCATGGGAACGTATCTTCATCGCGTATTTTGTATATTTTCGTTGGAAAACACACTGAAAAGCCAAATTAAGAGCTATATTTGTGAGTTTTCACTGACAATTCCATTTTTTTAGCCAAGCCTTGACCTCGCTAATTGAAGGATATGAACTAGATTCATGGGAAACGTATTTTCATCGTATTTTGCATATTTTCGTTGTAAAACACACTGAAAAGCCATATTAAGAGCTATGTTTGTGAGTTTTCACTGACAATTCCATTTTTTTTTCAGCCAAGCCTTGACCTTGCTAATTGAAGGATAAGAACTAGATTCATGGGAACGTATTTTCATCGTATTTTGCATATTTTCGTTGGAAAACACACTGAAAAGCCATATTAAGAGCTATATTTTGAGTTTTTCACTGACAATTCCATTTTTTTAGCCAAGCCTTGACCTCGCTAATTGAAAAAGATATGAATTAGATTCATGGGAACGTATTTTCATCGTATTTTGCATATTTTCGTTGTAAAAACACACTGAAAAGCCATATTAAGAGCTATATTTGTGAGTTTTTCACTGACAATTCCATTTTTTTTAGCCAAGCCTTGACCTCGCTAATTGAAGGATATGAACTAGATTCATGGGAACGTATTTTCATCGTATTTTGCATATTTTCGTTGGAAAACACACTGAAAAGCCATATTAAGAGCTATATTTGTGAGTTTTCACTGACTGAAATTCCATTTTTTAGCCAAGCCTTGACCTCCTAATGGAAGGATATGAACTAGATTCATGGGAACGTATTTTCATCGTATTTTGCATATTTTCGTTGTAAAACACACTGAAAAGCCATATTAAGAGCTATATTTGTGAGTTTTTCACTGACAATTCCATTTTTTAGCCAAGCCTTGACCTTGCTAATTGAAGGATATGAACTAGATTCATGGGAACGTATTTTCATCGTATTTTGCATATTTTCGTTGGAAAAAACACTGAAAAGCCATATTAAGAGCTATATTTGTGAGTTTTTCACTGACAATTCCATTTTTTAGGCCAAGCCTTGACCTCCTAATTGAAGGATATGAACTTAGATTCATGGGAACGTATTTTCATCGTATTTTGCATATTTTCGTTGTAAAACACACTAAAAAGCCATATTAAGAGCTATATTTGTGAGTTTTTCACTGACAATTCCATTTTTTTAGCCAAGCCTTGACCTCGCTAATTGAAGGATATGAACTAGATTCATGGGACGTATTTTCATCGTATTTTGCATATTTTCGTTGTAAAACACACTGAAAAGCCATATTAAGAGCTATATTTGTGAGTTTTTCACTGACAATTCCATTTTTTTAGCCAAGCCTTGACCTCACCATTGAAGGATATGAACTAGATTCATGGGAACGTATTTTCATCGTATTTTGCATATTTTTTCGTTGTAAAAACACACTGAAAAGCCATATTAAGAGCTATTTGTGAGTTTTTCACTGACAATTCCATTTTTTTAGCCAAACCTTGACCTCGCTAATTGAAGGATATGAACTAGATTTATGGGAACGTATTTTCATCGTATTTTGCATATTTTCGTTGTCAAACACACTGAAAAGCCATATTAAGAACTATATTTGTGAGTTTTTCACTGACAATTCCATTTGTTTAGCCAAGCCTTGACCTCACTATTGAAGATATGAATTAGAATCATGGGAAAGTATTTTCATCGTATTTTGCATATTTTCGTTGGAAAACACACTGAAAAGCCATATTAAGAGCTATATTTGTGAGTTTTTCACCGACAATTCCATGTTTTTAGCCAAGCCTTGACCTCCCTAATTGAAGGATATGAACTAGATTTATGGAACGTATTTTCATCGTATTTGCATATTTTCGTTGGAAAACACACTGAAAAGCCATATTAAGAGCTATATTTGTGAGTTTTTCACTGACAATTCCATTTTTTAGCCAAAGCCTTGACCTCCCTAATTGAAGGATATGAACTAGATTCATGGGAATGTATTTTCGTCGTATTTTGCATTTTTTCGTTGGAAAACCCACTGAAAAGCCATACTAAGAGCTATATTTGTGTATTTTTTACTGACAATTCCATTTTTTTAGCCAAGCCTTGACCTCGCTAATTGAAGGATATGAATTAGAATCATGGTAGCGTATTTCATCGTATTTTGTATATTTTCGTTGGAAACACACTGAAAAGCCAAATTAAGAGCTATATTTGTGAGTTTTTCACTGACAATTCCATTTTTTTTAACCAAGCCTTGACCTCGCTAATTGAAGGATATGAACTAGATTCATGGAAACGTATTTTCATCGTATTTTGCATATTTTCGTTGTAAAACACACTGAAAAGCCATATTAAGAGCTATATTTTGTGAGTTTTTCACTGACAATTCCATTTTTTAGCCAAGCCTTGACCTTGCTAATTGAAGGATAAGAACTAGATTATGGGAACGTATTTTCATCGTGTTTTGCATATTTTCGTTGGAAAACACACTGAAAAGACATATTAAGAGCTATATTTTTGAGTTTTTCACTGACAATTCCATTTTTTTTAGCCAAGCCTTGACCTCGCTAATTGAAAGATATGAATTAGAATCATGGGAACGTATTTTCATCGTATTTTGCATATTTTCGTTGCAAAACACACTGAAAAAAGCCATATTAAGAGCTACAGTTTGTGAGTTTTTCACTGACAATTCCATTTTTTAGCCAAGCCTTGACCTCGCTAATTGAAGGATATGAACTAGATTCATGGGAACGTATTTCATCGTATTTTGCATATTTTCGTTGTAAAAACACACTGAAAAGCCATATTAAGAGCTATATTTGTGAGTTTTTCACTGACAATTCCATTGGTTTAGCCAAGCCTTGACCTCACTAATTGAAGGATATGAATTAGAATTCATGGGAACGTATTTTCATCGTATTTTGCATATTTTGTTGGAAAAAAACACTGAAAAGCCATATTAAGAGCTATATTTGTGAGTTTTTCACTGACAATTCCATGTTTTTAGCCAAGCCTTGACCTCCTAATTGAAGGATATGAACTAGATTCATGGGAACGTATTTTCACCGTATTTTGCATATTTTCGTTGGAAAACCCACTGAAAAAAACCATATAAGAGCTATATTTTGAGTTTTTTACTGACAATTCCATTTTTTTAGCCAAGCCTTGACCTCGCTAATTGAAGGATATGAATTAGAATCATGGTAACGTATTTTCATCGTATTTTGCATATTTTAATTGGAAAACAAACTGAAAAGCCATATTAAGAGCTATATTTCTGAGTTTTTCACTGACAATTCCATTTTTTAGCCAAGCCTGACCTCGCTAATTGAAGGATATGAACTAGATTCATGGGAACGTATTTTCATCGTATTTTGCATATTTTCGTTGTAAAACACACTGAAAAGCCATATTAAGAGCTATATTTGTGAGTTTTTCACTGACAATTCCATTTTTTAGCCAAGCCTTGACCTCGCTAATTGAAGGATATGAAATAGATTCATGGGAACGTATTTTCATCGTATTTGCATATTTTCGTTGGAAAACACACTGAAAAGCCATATTAAGAGCTATATTGTGAGTTTTTCACTGACAATTCCATTTTTTTAGCCAAGCCTTGAACTCACTAATTGAAGGATATGAATTAGATCATGGGAACGTATTTTCATCGTATTTTGCATATTTTCGTTGGAAAACACACTGAAAAGCCATATTAAGAGCTATATTTGTGAGTTTTTCACTGACAATTCCATGTTTTTCTAGCCAAGCCTTGACCTCCTAATTGAAGGATATGAACTAGATCATGGGAATGTATTTTCATCGTATTTTGCATATTTTCGTTGGAAAACACACTGAAAAACCATATTAAGAGCTATATTTGTGAGTTTTTCACTGACAATTCCATTTTTTAGCAAAGCCTTGACCTCGCTAATTGAAGGATATGAATTAGAATCATGGTAACGTATTTTCATCGTATTTTGCATATTTTCGTTGGAAAACACACTGAAAAGCCAATATAAGAGCTATATTTGTGAGTTTTTCACTGACAATTCCATTTTTTTAATTTTCAAGCCTTGAATTTTTTTTAGCCTTGACCTCGCTAATTGAAGGATATGAATTAGAATCATGGGAACGTATTTTCATCGTATTTTGCATATTTTCGTTGTAAAAACACACTGAAAAGCCATATTAAGAGCTATATTTGTGAGTTTTTCACTGACAATTCCATTTGTTTAGCCAAGCCTTGACCTCACTAATTGAAGGATATGAATTAGAATCATGGGAACGTATTTTCATCGTATTTTGCATATTTTCGTTGTAGGAAAACACACTGAAAAGCCATATTAAGAGCTATATTGTGAGTTTTTCACTGACAATTCCATTTTTTTAGCCAAGCCTTGACCTCCTAATTGAAGGATATGAATAGAATCATGGGAACGTATTTTCATCGTATTTTGCATATTTTCGTTGGAAAACCACACTGAAAAACCATATTAAGAGCTATATTGTGAGTTTTTTTACTGACAATTCCATTTTTTTAGCCAAGCCTTGACCTCGCTAATTGAAGGATATGAATTAGAATCATGGTAACGTATTTTCATCGTATTTTGCATATTTTCGTTGGAAAACACACTGAAAAGCCATATTAAGAGCTATATTTGTGAGTTTTTCACTGACAATTCCATTTTTTTTAGCCAAGCCTTGACCTCGCTAATTGAAGGATATGAACTAGATTCATGGAAACGTATTTTCATCGTATTTTGCATATTTTCGTTGAAAAAACACACTGAAAAGCCATATTAAGAGCTATTTTTGAGTTTTTTTTTCACTGACAATTCCATTTTTTTAGCCAAGCCTTGACCTCGCTAATTGAAGGATATGAATTAGAATCATGGGAACGTATTTCATCGTATTTTGCATATTTTCGTTGTAAAACACACTGAAAAGCCATATTAAGAGCTATATTTTGTGAGTTTTTTTTCACTGATAATTCCATTTTTTAGACAAGCCTTGACCTTGCTAATTGAAGGATAAGAACTAGATTCATGGGAACGTATTTTCATCGTATTTTGCATATTTTCGTTGGAAAACACACTGAAAAGCCATATATTAAGAGCTATATTTTTGAGTTTTTCACTGACAATTCCATTTTTTTTAGCCAAGCCTTGACCTCGCTAATTGAAAGATATGAATTAGAATCATGGGAACGTATTTTTCATCGTATTTTGCATATTTTTCGTTGTAAAACACACTGAAAAGCCATACTAAGAGCTATATTTGTGAGTTTTTCACTGACAATTCCATTTGTTTAGCCAAGCCTTGACCTCACTAATTGAAGGATATGAATTAGAATCATGGGAACGTATTTTCATCGTATTTTGCATATTTTTGTAGAAAAAACACTGAAAAGCCATATTAAGAGCTATATTTGTGAGTTTTTCACTGACAATTCCATTTTTTAGCCAAGCCTTGACCTTCCTAATGAAGGATATGAACTAGATTCATGGGAACGTATTTTCATCGTATTTTGCATATTTTTGTTGGAAAAACCCACTGAAAAACCATATTAAGAGCTATATTTGTGAGTTTTTTTACTGACAATTCCATTTTTTTAGCCAAGCCTTGACCTCGCTAATTGAAGGATATGAATTAGAATCATGGTAACGTATTTTCATCGTATTTTGCATATTTTCATTGGAAAACAAACTGAAAAGCCATATTAAGAGCTATATTTCTGAGTTTTTCACTGACAATTCCATTTTTTTAGCCAAGCCTTGACCTCGCTAATTGAAGGATATGAAACTAGATTCATGGGAACGTATTTTCATCGTATTTTGCATATTTTCGTTGTAAAACACACTGAAAAGCCATATTAAGAGCTATTTGTGAGTTTTTCACTGAAATTCCATTCCATTTTTAGCCAAGCCTTGACCTCGCTAATGGAAGGATATGAACTAGATTCATGGGAACGTATTTTCATCGTATTTTGCATATTTTCGTTGGAAACACACTGAAAAGCCATATTAAGAGCTATATTTGTGAGTTTTCACTGACAATTCCATTTTTTAGCCAAGCCTTGACCTCCCTAATTGAAGGATATGAACTAGATTCATGGGAACGTATTTTCATCGTATTTTGCATATTTTCGTTGTAAAACACACTGAAAAGCCATATTAAGAGCTATATTTGTGAGTTTTTCACTGACAATTCCATTTTTTAGCCAAGCCTTGACCTCGCTAATGGAAGGATATGAACTAGATTCATGGGAACGTATTTTCATCGTATTTTGCATATTTGCGTTGGAAAACACACTGAAAAGCCATATTAAGAGCTATATTTGTGAGTTTTTTTCAACTGACAATTCCATGTTTTTTAGCCAAGCTTTGACCTCCCTAATTGAAGGATATGAACTAGATTCATGGGAACGTATTTTCATCGTATTTTGCATATTTTCGTTGGAAAACACACTGAAAAGCCATATTAAGAGCTATATTTGTGAGTTTTTCACTGGCAATTCCATTTGTTTAGCCAAGCCTTGACCTCACTAATTGAAAGATATGAATTAGAATCATGGGAACGTATTTTCATCGTATTTTGCATATTTTCGTTGGAAAACACACTGAAAAGCCATATTAAGAGCTATATTTGTGAGTTTTTCACTGACAATTCCATGTTTTTAGCCAAGCCTTGACCTCCCTAATTGAAGGATATGAACTAGATTCATGGGAATGTATTTTCGCCGTATTTTGCATTTTTTCGTTGGAAAACCACTGAAAAACCATACTAAGAGCTATATTTGTGTATTTTTTACTGACAATTTCATTTTTTTAGCCAAGCCTTGACCTCGCTAATTGAAGGATATGAATTAGAATCATGGTAACGTATTTTCATCATATTTGTATATTTTCGTTGGAAAACACACTGAAAAGCCAAAAGAGCTATATTTGTGAGTTTTTCACTGACAATTCCATTTTTTTTAACCAAGCCTTGACCTCGCTAATGAAGGATATGAACTAGATTCATGGAAACGTATTTTCATCGTATTTTGCATATTTTCGTTGGAAAACACACTGAAAAGCCATATTAAGAGCTATATTTTTGAGTTTTTTCACTGACAATTCCATTTTTTTAGCCAAGCCTTGACCTCGCTAATTGAAGGATATGAATTAGAATCATGGGAACGTATTTTCATCGTATTTTGCATATTTTCGTTGTAAAACACACTGAAAAGCCATATTAAGAGCTATATTTGTGAGTTTTTCACTGATAATTCCATTTTTTAGACAAGCCTTGACCTTGCTAATTGAAGGAAGAAACTAGATTCATGGGAACGTATTTTCATCGTATTTTGCATATTTTCGTTGGAAAACACACTGAAAAGATATATTAAGAGCTATATTTTTGAGTTTTTCACTGACAATTCCATTTTTTTTAGCCAAGCCTTGACCTCGCTAATTGAAAGATATGAATTAGAATCATGCGAACGTATTTTCATCGTATTTTGCATATTTTCGTTGTAAAACACACTGAAAAGCCATACTAAGAGCTATATTTGTGAGTTTTTCACTGACAATTCCATTTGTTTAGCCAAGCCTTGACCTCACTAATTGAAGGATATGAATAGAATCATGGGAACGTATTTTCATCGTATTTTGCATATTTTTGTTGGAAAAAACACTGAAAAGCCATATTAAGAGCTATATTTGTGAGTTTTTCACTGACAATTCCATTTTTTTAGCCAAGCCTTGACCTTCCTAATTGAAGATATGAACTAGATTCATGGGAACGTATTTTCATCGTATTTTGCATATTTTCGTTGGAAAACCCACTGAAAAACCATATTAAGAGCTATATTTGTGAGTTTTTTTACTGACAATTCCATTTTTTTTTAGCCAAGCCTTGACCTCGCTAATTGAAGGATATGAATTAGAATCATGGTAACGTATTTTCATCGTATTTGCATATTTTCATTGGAAAACAAACTGAAAAAGCCATATTAAGAGCTATATTTCTGAGTTTTTCACTGACAATTCCATTTTTTAGCCAAGCCTTGTCCTCGCTAATTGAAGGATATGAACTAGATTCATGGAACGTATTTTCATCGTATTTTGCATATTTTCGTTGTAAAACACACTGAAAAGCCATATTAAGAGCTTTATTTGTGAGTTTTTCACTGACAATTCCATTTTTTAGCCACAAGCCTTGACCTCGCTAATGAAGGATATGAACTAGATTCATGGGAACGTATTTTCATCGTATTTTGCATATTTTCGTTGGAAAACACACTGAAAAAGCCATATTAAGAGCTATATTTGTGAGTTTTTCACTGACAATTCCATTTTTTAGCCAAGCCTTGACCTCCCTAATTGAAGGATATGAACTAGATTCATGGGAACGTATTTTCATCGTATTTTGCATATTTTCGTTGTAAAACACACTGAAAAGCCATATTAAGAGCTATATTTGTGAGTTTTTCACTGACAATTCCATTTTTTAGCCAAGCCTTGACCTCCCTAATTGAAGGATATGAACTAGATTCATGGGAACGTATTTTCATCGTATTTTGTATATTTTTCGTTGGAAAACACACTGAAAAGCCATATTAAGAGCTATATTTGTGAGTTTTTCACTGACAATTCCATTTTTTTAGCCAAGCTTGACCTCCCTAATTGAAGGATATGAACTAGATTCATGGGAACGTATTTTCATCGTATTTTGCATATTTTCGTTGAAAAACACACTGAAAAGCCATATTAAGAGCTTATTTGTGAGTTTTTCACTGACAATTCCATTTTTTTAGCCAAGCCTTGACCTTGCTAATTGAAGGATATGAACTAGATTCATGGAACGTATTTTCATCGTATTTTGCATATTTTCGTTGTAAACACACGCTGAAAAGCCATATTAAGAGCTATATTTGTGAGTTTTTCACTGACAATTCCATTTTTTAGCCAAGCCTTGACCTTGCTAATGGAAGGATATGAACTAGATTCATGGGAAGTATTTTCATCGTATTTTGTATATTTGCGTTGGAAAAAACACACTGAAAAGCCATATTAAGAGCTATATTTGTGAGTTTTTAACTGACAATTCCATGTTTTTTAGCCAAGCTTTGACCTCCCTAATTGAAGGATATGAACTAGATTCATGGGAACGTATTTTCATCGTATTTTGCATATTTTCGTTGGAAAACACACTGAAAAGCCATATTAAGAGCTATATTTGTGAGTTTTTCACTGACAATTCCATTTTTTTAGCCAAGCCTTGACCTCACTAATTGAAGGATATGAATTAGAATCATGGGAACGTATTTTCATCGTATTTTTGCATATTTTCGTTGGAAAAACACACTGAAAAAGCCATATTAAGAGCTATATTTGTGAGTTTTTTTCACTGACAATTCCATTTTTTTAGCCAAGCCTTGACCTCCCTAATTGAAGGATATGAACTAGATTCATGGGAACGTATTTTCATCGTATTTTGCATATTTTCGTTGGAAAACACACTGAAAAAACCATACTAAGAGCTATATTTGTGTATTTTTCACTGACAATTTCATTTTTTAGCCAAGCCTTGACCTCGCTAATTGAAGGATATGAATTAGAATCATGGGAAACGTATTTTCATCATATTTTGCATATTTTCGTTGGAAAACACACTGAAAAGCCATATTAAGAGCTATATTTGTGAGTTTTTCACTGACAATTCCATTTTTTTTAACCAAGCCTTGACCTCGCTAATTGAAGGATATGAACTAGATTCATGGAAACGTATTTTCATCGTATTTTGCATATTTTCGTTGGAAAACACACTGAAAAGCCATATTAAGAGCTATATTTGTGAGTTTTTCACTGACAATTCCATTTTTTAGCCAAGCCTTGACCTCCCTAATTGAAGGACATGAACTAGATTCATGGAACGTATTTTCATCGTATTTTGCATATTTTCGTTGTAAAACACACTGAAAAGCCATATTAAGAGCTATATTTGTGAGTTTTTCACTGACAATTCCATTTTTTAGCCAAGCCTTGACCTTGCTAATGGAAGGATATGAACTAGATTCATGGGAACGTATTTTCATCGTATTTTGTATATTTTCGTTGGAAAACACACTGAAAAGCCATATTAAGAGCTATATTTGTGAGTTTTTAACTGACAATTCCATGTTTTTAGCCAAGCCTTGACCTCCCTAATTGAAGGATATGAACTAGATTCATGGGAACGTATTTTCATCGTATTTTGCATATTTTCGTTGGGAAACACACTGAAAAGCCATATTAAGAGCTATATTTGTGAGTTTTTCACTGACAATTCCATTTTTTAGCCAAGCCTTGACCTCACTAATTGAAAGATATGAATTAGAATCATGGGAACGTATTTTCATCGTATTTTGCATATTTTCGTTGGAAGACACACTGAAAAAGCCATATTAAGAGCTATATTTGTGAGTTTTTCACTGACAATTCCATGTTTTTAGCCAAGCCTTGACCTCCCTAATTGAAGGATATGAACTAGATTCATGGGAAGTATTTTCGCCGTATTTTGCATTTTTTTCGTTGGAAAAACACCACTGAAAAACCATACTAAGAGCTATATTTGTGTATTTTTTCACTGACAATTTCCATTTTTTTAGCCAAGCCTTGACCTCGCTAATTGAAGGATATGAATTAGAATCATGGTAACGTATTTTCATCATATTTTGTATATTTTCGTTGGAAAACACACTGAAAAGCCAAATTAAGAGCTATATTTGTGAGTTTTTCACTGACAATTCCATTTTTTAGCCAAGCCTTGACCTCGCTAATTGAAGGATATGAACTAGATTCATGGAAACGTATTTTCATCGTATTTTGCATATTTTCGTTGGAAAACACACTGAAAAGCCATATTAAGAGCTATATTTTTTTAGTTTTTCACTGACAATTCCATTTTTTAGCCAAGCCTTGACCTCGCTAATTGAAGGATATGAATTAGAATCATGGGGAACGTATTTTCATCGTATTTTACATATTTTCGTTGTAAAAACACACTGAAAAGCCATATTAAGAGCTATATTTGTGAGTTTTTTCACTGATAATTCCATTTTTTAGACAAGCCTTGACCTTGCTAATTGAAGGATAGAACTAGATTCATGGGAACGTATTTTCATCGTATTTTGCATATTTTCGTTGGAAAAACACTGAAAAGATATATTAAGAGCTATATTTTGAGTTTTTCACTGACAATTCCATTTTTTTAGCCAAGCCTTGACCTCGCTAATTGAAAGATATGAATTAGAATCATGGGAACGTATTTCATCGTATTTTGCATATTTTCGTTGTAAAACACACTGAAAAGCCATATTAAGAGCTATATTTGTGAGTTTTTCACTGACAATTCCATTTGTTTAGCCAAGCCTTGACCTCACTAATTGAAGGATATGAATTAGAATCATGGGAACGTATTTTCATCGTATTTTGCATATTTTTTGTTGGAAAAAACACTGAAAAGCCATATTAAGAGCTATATTTGTGAGTTTTTCACTGACAATTCCATTTTTTAGCCAAGCCTTGACCTTCCCTAATTGAAGGATATGAACTAGATTCATGGGAACGTATTTTCATCGTATTTTGCATATTTCGTTGGAAAAACCCACTGAAAAACCATATTAAGAGCTATATTTGTGAGTTTTTTACTGACAATTCCATTTTTTAGCCAAGCCTTGACCTCGCTAATTGAAGGATATGAATTAGAATCATGGTAACGTATTTTCATCGTATTTTGCATATTTTCGTTGGAAAAAAACTGAAAAGCCATATTAAGAGCTATATTTGTGAGTTTTTCACTGACAATTCCATTTTTTTAGCCAAGCCTTGTCCTCGCTAATTGAAGGATATGAACTAGATTCATGGGAACGTATTTCATCGTATTTTGCATATTTTCGTTGTAAAACACACTGAAAAGCCATATTAAGAGCTTTATTTGTGAGTTTTTCACTGAAAATTCCATTTTTTAGCCAAGCCTTGACCTCGCTAATGGAAGGATATGAACTAGATTCATGGGAACGTATTTTCATCGTATTTTGCATATTTTCCGTTGGGAAACACACTGAAAAGCCATATTAAGAGCTATATTTGTGAGTTTTCACTGACAATTCCATTTTTTAGCCAAGCCTGACCTCCCTAATTGAAGGATATGAACTAGATTCATGGGAACGTATTTTCATCGTATTTTGCATATTTTCGTTGTAAAACACACTGAAAAGCCATATTAAGAGCTATATTTGTGAGTTTTCACTGACAATTCCATTTTTTTAGCCAAGCCTTGACCTTGCTAATGAAGGATATGAACTAGATTCATGGGAACGTATTTTCATCGTATTTTGTATATTTGCGTTGGAAAACACACTGAAAAGCCATATTAAGAGCTATATTTGTGAGTTTTTTTAACTGACAATTCATGTTTTTAGCCAAGCTTGACCTCCCTAATTGAAGGATATGAACTAGATTCATGGGAACGTATTTTCATCGTGTATTTTGCATATTTTCGTTGTAAAACACACTGAAAAGCCATATTAAGAGCTATTATTTGAGTTTTTCACTGACAATTCCATTTTTTAGCCAAGCCTTGACCTCCTAATTGAAGGATATGAACTAGATTCATGGGAACGTATTTTCATCGTATTTTGCATATTTTCGTTGTTGTAAAACACACTGAAAAGCCATATTAAGAGCTATATTTGTGAGTTTTTCACTGACAATTCCATTTTTTAGCCAAGCCTTGACCTCCCTAATTGAAGGATATGAACTAGATTCATGGGAACGTATTTTCATCGTATTTTGCATATTTTCGTTTTTAAAAACACACTGAAAAGCCATATTAAGAGCTATATTTGTGAGTTTTTCACTGACAATTCCATTTTTTAGCCAAGCCTTGACCTCGCTAATTGAAGGATATAACTAGATTCATGGGAACGTATTTTCATCGTATTTTGCATATTTTCGTTGTAAAACACACTGAAAAGCCATATTAAGAGCTATATTTGTGAGTTTTTTCACTGACAATTCCATATTTTTAGCCAAGCCTTGACCTCCCTAATTGAAGGATATGAACTAGATTCATGGGAACGTATTTTCATCGTATTTTGCATATTTTCGTTGGAAAACACACTGAAAAGCCATATTAAGAGCTATATTTGTGAGTTTTTCACAAATGACAATTCCATTTTTTAGCCAAGCCTTGACCTCCCTAATTGAAGGATATGAATTAGAATCATGGGAACGTATTTTCATCGTATTTTGCATATTTTCGTTGTAAAACACACTGAAAAGCCATATTAAGAGCTATATTTGTGAGTTTTCACTGACAATTCCATTTTTTTTAGCCAAGCCTTGACCTCCTAATTGAAGGATATGAATAGAATCATGGAACGTATTTTCATCGTATTTTGCATATTTTCGTTGGAAAAACACACTGAAAAGCCATATTAAGAGCTATATTTGTGAGTTTTTCACTGACAATTCCATTTTTTAGCCAAGCCTTGACCTCGCTAATTGAAGGATATGAACTAGATTCATGGGAAACGTATTTTCATCGTATTTTGTATATTTCGTTGGAAAACACACTGAAAAGCCATATTAAGAGCTATATTTGTGAGTTTTCACTGACAATTCCATTTTTTTTAGCCAAGCCTTGACCTCCCTAATTGAAGGATATGAATAGATTCATGGGAACGTATTTTCATCGTATTTTGCATATTTTCGTTTGGAAAAACACACTGAAAAGCCATATTAAGAGCTATATTGTGAGTTTTTCACTGACAATTCCATTTTTTTTTTAGCCAAGCCTTGACCTCCTAATGGAAGGATATGAACTAGATTCATGGGAACGTATTTTCATCGTATTTTGCATATTTTCGTTGGAAAACACACTGAAAAGCCATATTAAGAGCTATATTTGTGAGTTTTTCACTGACAATTCATTTTTTTAGCCAAGCCTTGACCTCCCTAATTGAAGGATATGAACTAGATTCATGGGAACGTATTTTCATCGTATTTTGCATATTTTCGTTGGAAAAAACACACTGAAAAGCCATATAAGAGCTATATTTGTGAGTTTTTTTCACTGACAATTCCATTTTTAGCCAAGCCTTGACCTCCCTAATTGAAGGAATGAACTAGATTCATGGGAACGTATTTTCATCGTATTTTGCATATTTTCGTTGTAAAACACACTGAAAAGCCATATTAAGAGCTATATTTGTGAGTTTTTTTTACTGAAAATTCCATTTTTTAGCCAAGCCTTGACCTCCTAATTGAAGGATATGAACTAGATTCACGGGAACGTATTTCATCGTATTTTGCATATTTTCGTTGGAAAACACACAGAAAAGCCATATTAAGAGCTATATTTGTGAGTTTTTCACTGACAATTCCATTTTTTTTAGCCAAGCCTTGACCTCTCCTAATTGAAGGATATGAACTAGATTCATGGGAACGTATTTTCATCGTATTTTGCATATTTTCGTGGAAAAACACACTGAAAAGCCATATTAAGAGCTATATTTGTGAGTTTTTAAACTGACAATTCCATTTTTTTAGCCAAGCTTTGACCTCCCTAATGAAGGATATGAACTAGATTCAATGGGAACGTATTTTCATCGTATTTTGCATATTTTCGTTGTAAAAACACACTGAAAAGCCATATAAGAGCTATATTTGTGAGTTTTTTCACTGACAATTCCATTTTTTTTAGCCAAGCCTTGACCTCGCTAATTGAAGGATATGAACTAGATTCATGGAGAACGTATTTTCATCGTATTTTGCATATTTTCGTTGGAAAACACACGCTGAAAAGCCATATTAAGAGCTATATTTGTGAGTTTTTCACTGACAATTCCATTTTTTAGCCAAGCCTTGACCTCCCTAATTGAAGGATATGAAACTAGATTCATGGTAGACGTATTTTCATCGTATTTTGCATATTTTCGTTGTAAAACACACTGAAAAGCCATATTAAGAGCTATATTTGTGAGTTTTTCACTGACAATTCCATTTTTTAGCCAAGCCTTGACCTCGCTAATTGAAGGATATAAACTAATTCATGGGAACGTATTTTCATCGTATTTTGCATATTTTCGTTGTAAAACACACTGAAAAGCCATATTAAGAGCTATATTGTGAGTGTTTTTCACTCACAATTCCATATTTTTAGCCAAGCCTTGACCTCGCTAATTGAAGGATATGAATTAGATTCATGGGAACGTATTTCATCGTATTTTGCATATTTTCGTTGGAAAACACACTGAAAAGCCATATTAAGAGCTATATTGTGAGTTTTCACTGACAATTCCATTTTTTTCTAGCCAAGCCTTGACCTCGCCTAATTGAAGGATATGAATTAGAATCATGGGAACGTATTTTCATCGTATTTCCATATTTTCGATGTAAAACACACTGAAAAGGCCATATTAAGAGCTATATTTGTGAGTTTTTCACTGACAATTCCATTTTTTAGCCAAGCCTTGACCTCGCTAATGAAGGATATTAATTAGATTCATGGTAACGTATTTTCATCGTATTTTGCATATTTTCGTGGGAAACACACTGAAAAAAGCCATATTAAGAGCTATATTTGTGAGTTTTTCACTGACAATTCCCATTTTTTTAGCCAAGCCTGCGACCTCGCTAATTGAAGGATATGAACTAGATTCATGGGAACGTATTTTCATCGTATTTTGTATATTTCGTTGGAAAAAACACTGAAAAGCCATATTAAGAGCTATATTTGTGAGGTTTTTTTTGCACTGACAATTCCATTTTTTAGCCAAGCCTTGAACTTGCTAATTGAAGGATATGAACTAGATTCATGGGAACGTATTTCATCGTATTTTGCATATTTTCGTTGGTAAAACACACTGAAAAAGCCATATTAAGAGCTATATTTGTGAGTTTTTTCACTGAAAATTCATTTTTTAGCCAAGCCTTGACCTCGCTAATTGAAGGATATGAACTAGATTCATGGAACGTATTTTCATCGTATTTTGCATATTTTCGTTGGAAAAACACACTGAAAAGCCATATTAAGAGCTATATTTGTGAGTTTTTCACTGACAATTTCATTTTTTAGCCAAGCCTTCACCTCCCTATTGAAGGATATGAACTAGATTCATGGGAACGTATTTTCATCGTATTTTGCATATTTTCGTTGTAAAACACACTGAAAAGCCATATTAAGAGCTATATTTGTGAATTTTTCCACTGACAATTCCATTTTTTAGCCAAGCCTTGACTCCTAATGGAAGGATATGAACTAGATTCATGGGAACGTATTTTCATCGTATTTTGCATATTTTCGTTGTAAAAACACAGAAAAGCCATATTAAGAGCTATATTTGTGAGTTTTTCACTGACAATTCCATTATTTTAGCCAAGCCTTGACCTTGCTAATTGAAGGATATGAACTAGATCATGGGAACGTATTTCATCGTATTTTGCAATATTTTCGTTTGCAAAAAAACACACTGAAAAAAGCCATATTAAGAGCTATATTTGTGAGTTTTTTCACTGACAATTCCATTTTTTTAGCCAAGCCTTGACCTCCCTAATGAAGGATATGAACTAGATTCATGGGAACGTATTTTCATCGTATTTTGCATATTTTCGTTGTAAAACACACTAAAAAGCCATATTAAGAGCTATATTTGTGAGTTTTTCACTGACAATTCCATTTTTTTAGCCAAGCCTTGACCTCGCTAATTGAAGGATATGAAACTAGATTCATGGGAACGTATTTTCATCGTATTTTGCATATTTTCGTTGTTTAAAACACACTGAAAAGCCATATTAAGAGCTTATATTTGTGAGTTTTTTCACTGACAATTCCATTTTTAGCCAAGCCTTGACCTCACCAATTGAAGGATATGAACTAGATTCATGGGAAGGTATTTTCATCGTATTTTGCATATTTTCGTTGGAAAACCACACTGAAAAGCCATATTAAGAGCTATATTTATGAGTTTTTTCACTGACAATTCCATGTTTTTTTTAGCAAGCCTTGACCTCCCTAATTGAATAGGATATGAACTAGATTCATGGGAACGTATTTTCATCGTATTTGCATATTTTTCGTTGGAAAACCCACTGAAAAAAACCATACTAAGAGCTATATTTGTGAGTTTTTCACTGACAATTCCATTTTTTTAGCCAAGCCTTGACCTCGCTAATTGAAGGATATGAATTAGAATCATGGTAACGTATTTTTTCATCGTATTTTGCATATTTTCGTTGGAAAACACACTGAAAAGCCATATTAAGAGCTATATTTGTGAGTTTTTCACTGACAATTCCATTTTTTTAGCCAAGCCTTGACCTCGCTAATTGAAGGATATGAAACTAGATTCATGGGAACGTATTTTCATCGTATTTTGCATATTTTCGTTGTAAAACACACTGAAAAGCCATATTAAGAGCTATATTTGTGAGTTTTTCACTGACAATTCCATTTTTAGAGCAAGCCTTGACCTCCTAATTGAAGGATATGAACTAGATTCATGGGAAACGTATTTTCATCGTGTTTTGCATATTTCGTTGGAAAACACACTGAAAAGACATATTAAGAGCTATATTTTTGAGTTTTTCACTGACAATTCCATTTTTTTAGCCAAAGCCTTGACCTCGCCTAATGAAGATATGAATTAGAATCATGGGAACGTATTTTCATCGTATTTTGCATATTTCGTTGCAAAACACACTGAAAAGCCATATTAAGAGCTACATTTGTGAGTTTTTCACTGACAATTCCATTTTTTAGCCAAGCCATTGACCTCGCTAATTGAAGGATATGAACTAGATTCATGGGAACGTATTGTCATCGTTTTGCATATTTTCGTTGTTAAAAACACACTGAAAAGCCATATTAAGAGCTATATTGTGAGTTTTTCACTGACAATTCCATTTTTTAGCCAAGCCTTGACCTCACTAATTGAAGGATATGAATAGATTCATGGGAACGTATTTTCATCGTATTTTGCATATTTTTGTGGAAAAAACACTGAAAAGCCATATTAAGAGCTATATTTGTGAGTTTTCACTGACAATTCCATGTTTTTAGACCAAGCCTTGACCTTCCCTAATTGAAGGATATGAACTAGATTCATGGGAACGTATTTTCATCGTATTTGCATATTTTCGTTGTAAAACCCACTGAAAAAAAGCCATATTAAGAGCTATATTTGTGAGTTTTTACTGACAATTCCATTTTTTTAGCAAAAGCCTTGACCTCGCTAATTGAAGGATATGAATTAGAATCATGGTAACGTATTTTCATCGTATTTTGCATATTTTCATTGGAAAACAAACTGAAAAGCCATATTCAGAGCTATATATTGTGAGTTTTTCACTGACAATTCCATTTTTTAGCCAAGCCTTGACCTCGCTAATTAAGGATATGAAACTAGATTCATGGGAACGTATTTTCATCGTATTTTGCATATTTTCGTTGTAAAACACACTGAAAAGCCATATTAAGAGTTATATTTGTGAGTTTTTCACTGACAATTCCATTTTTTAGCCAAGCCTTGACCTCGCTAATTGAAGGATATGAACTAGATTTATGGGAACGTATTTTCATCGTATTTTGCATATTTTCGTTGTAAAACACACTGAAAAGCCATATTAAGAGCTATATTGTGAGTTTTTCACTGACAATTCCCATTTTTTAGCCAAGCCTTGACCTCGCTAATTGAAGGATATGAATTAGAATCATGGGAACGTTATTTTCATCGTATTTTGCATATTTCGTCATGTAAAACACAACTGAAAAGCCATATTAAGAGCTATATTTTGAGTTTTTTTCACTGACAATTCCATTTTTTTAGCCAAGCCTTGACCTCGCCTAATTGAAGGATATGAACTAGATTCATGGGAACGTATTTTCATCGTATTTTGCATATTTTCGTTGGAAAAAACACTGAAAAGCCATATTAAGAGCTATATTTGTGAGTTTTTACTGACAATTCCATTTTTTTAGCCAAGCCTTGACCTCGCTAATGAAAGATATGAATTAGAATCATGGGAACGTTATTTTCATCGTATTTTGCATATTTTCGTTGTAAACACATGAAAAGCCATACTAAGAGCTATATTTGTGAGTTTTTCACTGACAATTCCATTTGTTTAGCCAAGCCTTGACCTCGCTAATTGAAGGATATGAATTAGAATTCATGAGAACGTATTTTCATCGTATTTGCATATTTTTGTTGGAAAAAACACTGAAAAGCCATATTAAGAGCTATATTTGTGAGTTTTTCACTGACAATTCCATTTTTTTAGCCAAGCCTTGACCTCGCTAATTGAAGGATATGAACTAGATCATGGGAACGTATTTTCATCGTATTTTGCATATTTTCGTTGGAAAACCCACTGAAAAACCATATATTAAGAGCTATATTTGTGAGTTTTTTTACTGACAATTCCATTTTTTAGCCAAGCCTTGACCTCGCTAATTGAAGGATATGAATTAGAATCATGGTAACGTATTTTCATCGTATTTTGCATATTTTCATTGGAAAACACACTGAAAAGCCATATTAAGAGCTATATTTGTGAGTTTTTCACTGACAATTCCATTTTTTTTAGCCAAGCCTTGACCTCGCTAATTGAAGGATATGAACTAGATTCATGGGAACGTTTATTTCATCGTATTTGCATATTTTCGTTGTTAAAACACACTGAAAAGCCATATTAAGAGCTATTATTTGTGAGTTTTTCACTGAAAATTCCATTTTTTAGCCAAGCCTTGACCTCGCTAATGAAGATATGAACTAGATTCATGGGAACGTATTTTCATCGTATTTTGCATATTTCGTTGTAAAACACACTGAAAAGCCATATTAAGAGCTATATTTGTGAGTTTTTCACTGACAATTCCATTTTTTAGCCAAGCCTTGACTCCTCTAATTGAAGGACATGAACTAGATTCATGGGAACGTATTTTCATCGTATTTTGCATATTTTCGTTGTAAAACACACTGAAAGCCATATTAAGAGCTATATTTGTGAGTTTTTCACTGACAATTCCATTTTTTAGCCAAGCCTGACCTTACTAATGAAGGATATGAACTAGATTCACTGGAAACGTATTTTCATCGTATTTGCATATTTTCGTGGAAAACCCACAGAAAAGCCATATTAAGAGCTATATTTGTGAGTTTTTCACTGACAATTCCATTTTTTAGCCAAGCCTTGACCTCCCTAATTAAAGGATATGAACTAGATTCATGGGAACGTATTTTCATCGTATTTTGCATATTATCGTTGGAAAACACACTGAAAAGCCATATTAAGAGCTATATTTGTGAGTTTTTCAACTGACAATCCATGTTTTTAGCCAAGCTTTGACCTCCCTAATTGAAGGATATGAACTAGATTCATGGGAACGTATTTTCATCGTATTTGCATATTTTCGTTGAAAAACACACTGAAAAGCCATATTAAGAGCTTTGATTTGAGTTTTTCACTGACAATTCCATTTTTTTAGCCAAGCCTTGACCTCGCTAATTGAAGGATATGAACTAGATTCATGGGAACGTATTTTCATCGTATTTTGCATAATTTTCGTTGTAAAACACGCTGAAAAGCCATATAAGAGCTATATTTGTGAGTTTTTCACTGACAATTCCATTTTTTCTAGCCAAGCCTTTGACCTCCCTAATTGAAGGATATGAACTATATTCATGGTAACGTATTTTCATCGTATTTTGGCATATTTTCGTTTTAAAACACACTGAAAAGCCATTTTAAGAGCATATATTTGTGAGTTTTTTCACTGACAATTCCATTTTTTTAGCCAAGCCTTGACCTCCGCTAATTGAAGGATATGAAACTAGATTCATGGGAACGTATTTTCATCGTATTTTGCATATTTTCGTTGTAAAACACACTGAAAAGCCATATTAAGAGCTAATATTTGTGAGTTTTTTCACTGACAATTCCATATTTTTAGCCAAGCCTTGACCTCGCTAATTGAAGGATATGAACTAGATTTCATGGGAACGTATTTCATCGTATTTTGCATATTTTCGTTGATAAAACATACTGAAAAGTCATATTAAGAGCTATATTATGAGTTTTTCACTGACAATTCCATTTTTTAGCCAAGCCTTGACTTCGCTAATTGAAGGATATGAATTAGAATCATGGGAACGTATTTTCATCGTATTTTCCATATTTCGATGTAAAACACACTTAAAAGCCGGTATTAAGAGCTATATTGTGCGTTTTTCACTGACAATTCCATTTTTTTTTAGCCCAAGCCTTGACCTCGCTAAGTGAAGGATATGAATTAGAATCATGGTAACAGATGTTCATCGTATTTTGCATATTTCGTGGGACAAACACACTTGAAAAGCCATAGGTAAGAGATATATTTGTGAGGTTTTTCACTGACAATTCTAATGTCTTTAGCCAAGCCTGACCTCGCTAATTGACGGATAGGAATAGATCATGGGAACG
>JAPEVW010000855.1:0-41000 GCA_027921565.1 Artemia sinica
TTGGCAATCCCATGTCTCAGCACACATTTTGCTGATGATACGGCAGTTTCAATTTCTGAGAGGAATGACGAGGAGTTGGAGGCAAAACTTGATACTGCATTTTCTAATGTTCTTGAATGGTGTTCTGCAAATTTTATTGCTTTGAATTTATCAAAAACTAATTTCATAATTTACGGCAGGAAGTCAAATATATGACCTCGTATTACCCGAGTTACTTCTTCAAAGTATCTATTACAATATCTCGGGTGAAAGTGATAAACTACCTTGGACTTATGATTGATGAAAGCTTATCTTTTAAAACACACATTCAAAATATACGCTTAAAGATTTCAAGGTATATTGGTTTAATGCGGAGGTTGAAGCATTATTTGCCCTACTCTGCTTTAAGATGCGAGTTCAGGGTGCTAGTATTGGTTTGAAAATTAATGTTAGGAAGACTAAGTCACTAAGGCTAGGAATAAGTGAAGATGAAAAGGTGACGTTGGGTAATGAAAAGATTGATCAGGTGGGCAGCTTCACTTACCTTGGTAGTATTATTAGTAAAGATGGTGGGAGCAGTGAAGATGTTAAAAATAGAATAGCCAAGGCTCAGGGTGTTTTTTCACAGTTAAAAAAAGTCTGGAAGAATAGGAAGATAAGTCTGCAAACCAAGATTAGAATCTTAGAAGCTACAGTGATGACAGTGGTCAAATATGGCTCTGAAGCATGGACGCTCCGAAAAGCGGATGAAGATTTGCTGGATGTTTTCCAGAGAAATTGCTTAAGGATTGTTCTGGGTACCGAGCTGACTGACCGTATTTCAAACAATAGGCTATACGAAAAATGTGGTTCAATACCGCTTTCTAGGTCTATAATGAAAGAAAGGTTGAGGTGGTTAGGGCATGTTGTGCGGATGAAGGATGACAGATTGCCGAAGATTGTTCTTTTCGGCCAACCATCTAGGGCTAAACCGAAAGCAGGTTGTCCCCGTCTGGGGTGGGAGGACGTCATAAAGAAAGATTTAAAGGAAATGGAAACTTCGTGGGCGGGTGTAAAAAGGGAGGCTTTGAATAGATTGGGGTGGAGGAGGAGCGTGCGTAGCTGTGTTGGCCTCAGGTGGCTTGGTGCTGCGATGAGTTGTTAGTAGTAGTAGTAGTAAATAAGTCTTCTACAGCATCTTTATATACTTATTTAGATATACTTCCAGTTTCTCAACAATTTACTTTTGGAGCAATTATTTTCAAATTTAATTATGACATTAAGAAATTACCGCCATATTACCTCAATCAAAGTTTGTTCTCCCAATCACAAGATTTACATCGTTATAACACGCGACAAAAAAAGAGTATCTACATTGACAAGTATAGTACTGAGGGATTTAAATTCGCCCCGTTCGTGTCAATAGCCCGGTGCTGGGATGCTCACAAGGATTTTATTGACAAATTTTCTTCTATCCATTTAATAAAAAGGAATCTTAAATTTTATTTAGTTCAGGATTACTTTTAATTAAGCGTCTTTTTAATATGACTAAGTTATTTGTTTGGATTGTTGTTCTAGGTGAATGTGGGCCTCTCGGCTATCTTTTAGTATGAATTTATATTTAATAATATTGATTTTTTTTTTATATTTATATTTGGATCCTGGGCTAGCTGCTACTTTCATATTATTGTTGTATTATTGTATCTTTGCCGTCGTAATTATCTTTGTATTGTAGCGTAATTTTTTATTGTATCTTTGTCTAGGCCTAGTTTTTCGAGCTTGTCTCCCCATGGGCCTATGTCAATTATATACATGTATATGTTAATAATAAAATGATTGAACTTGAACTTGAACCAAGTAAGGGATCTAGTCAAGTTACTTTTTTTTCACACAATTCGATTTTCTCATCAAGAGTTGGCAGGCTTGAAGATTTCATTTTAGGGTTGAAGTTTGACCAGAACCTAATTCAAAACTGTAAACACGAGAGTCTTCTATGGTTATTCCCTAAAGTAGGAATCAGCAAGTTTTATTTCAATTCTTTGAACTTGTTAAATTTTGCACTGAAAATCAAGCAACAATGTTTTGATAGTTTGCAGAAACACAACTTTTGGTATACTTACTACTAATAATATATTTGCTAGAGTAACAGAATTTTCCTGAATTCATAGTTTTCTTTTTATTTGTCTTTCCTTCTTTTTGGAAGCAGAATTTTACATATGGAGAGAAAATTACAGGGGAGTTGACTGAAAAATTTCCACTGGGGATTAAATTGTCAGCCAGGATTTTTCTATGGAAAAGTGTGGATAATGTCCACAAGAATGCTGCAAGTGACAACACCCTTAGTTTCTGGCATTTATTTTAACACTTTATTTAACTCAAGCGATTTTCTTTACAACACAGTGATGTAATATTAACGAGGGGCAGTAGGCCATTGCGTTGGGAGGGGGGGATAAGATGCCTAAAAGAGTATATTGTTCAATATTCACAAGAAAAATGTTTTGACAGTGATAATAATTCCTGTATTACACTTTATTATGACGGACTTAATAAATGATGTATTGCATTGGTCAAAAAACAGTGCAGGGTACAGTAAGAGAGGGAGGGGTACTCTTTTGTATTATAATTTCTGGGCCCAAAAATTGAGCAGCTAGTTCATCAGTAAACGTGCTGTGATCCGCAGAATGGAAAAATAATGGAAATACAGGGGGGGGGGAAATGTGGCCAAACATTAGGACAATTTTTATTAAAGTAACATAACAAGGATATTTTAATAGCCTGATAATCAATTGGAAGAACACGAGAAATGGCAGCTATGACCTCACTTGAAGCAGTTCTAAAACATTTGGAAATCAAAATCAAGGAAGGCCTTTGAGCTGAAAGTGGGGCTTTCCTTATATGTGTTTTCCTGATTGCACTTATCCATATAAGAGCAGCATACAGAATAGTACTTTATATAGCACTTTTATACAGCAATATACAGCAATTTTTCAATAGCCTGATAATCAATTGGAAGTACATCAGAAATGACAGCTTTGACCTCACTAGAACTAGAAGTTCTAAAAGATTTGGAAATCATAGGCAGCATAATAGCGCTGCCTAAGTAAAGAACGATGTTGGCACAATGTATTATTTTTTTTTCCCTTTAGACCAGGGCACTTCGTTTCAAAGAAGTCGTCGTAGAAACTTCGAAAAGGACTCATTCAATTGGAAATTGGAGTGGCTTGTGCCCTTTTTAATAGTCAAAAGTGATTTGAAGGCAACTAACACTCCTTCCATGCCCACCATTTCCCGAGAGACATCCAATAAAAATTTTGAGATAGCCATTTTGTTCAGTGCAGTTTATTTCCAGATAGAAATTATGTTTTTGAGGAGGACACTCCCCCACAGCCCTCAGGGCAAGGGTTGTAAGTTCTGCCCTTGGGGCATATAGAAAGCGTTGTGGTGAAAATTTCAAAAAAGGCTCATTCGATTGGAAATTCAAAGGGCTAGTGCCCTTTTTAATAGTCGAAAGTGATTGGAGGGCAACTAACCCCCCTCTCACGCCCACCTTTTTCCCAAACACATCCAATCAAAATTTTGAGATAGCCATTTTGTTCAACGTAGTTGAAGTTCTGGAAATTAGGTCTTTGATGATGACAACCCCCCATAGCCTTCAGGGCAAGGGTTGTAAGTTATGACCTGGGGGCATATAGGTTTTTACAGAAAGCGTTGTCGTAGAAACTTCAAAAAGGGCTCATTCGATTGGAAATTGAAACGGCTAGTCACCTATTTAATAGTCTAAAGTGATTGGAAGGCAACTAACACCCCTTCCACGCCCACCATTTCCCCAAACACATCAAATCAAAATTTGAAGATAGCCATTTTGTTCCGCGCAGTTGAAAGTTCTGGAAATTATACGTTTCAGCAGGACACTCTCCCCAAAGTCTTCAGGGCAAGGGTTATAAGTTATGCCCTGGGGACATATAAGGTTTTTTATTGATATCTTTGTCGTAGAAACTTGAAAAAGGCCTGGTGTGAATGGAATGTGTTTGGGGAAATCGTGGGCTCGAGAGGGGGGTTAGTTACCCTTCAATCACTTTCGACTATTAAAAAGGGCACTAGCCCTTTCAATTTCCAATTGATTGATCCCTTTTTAAAGTTTCTAAAACATTGCTTTCTATTAAAATCTTATATGCCCCCAGGGCATAACTTACAACCCTTGCCCTGAGGGATGTGGGGGGAGGGGTTGTCATCCTTAAAGACCTAATTTCCAAAACTTTCAACTATGTTGAATAAAACGGCTATCTAAAAATTTTGATTGGATGTGTTAGGGGAAAAGGTGGGCGTGAGAGGGGGGATAGTTGCCCTCAAATCACTTGACTGAAAAAAAAAATACAAATGAATGTGCATTGTCAGTTTAATATACATATACTGATATTTAGTAATCAAAATGTTAATATTATTTGATTTATCAAAGTTATAAAAGTAAAAACATTTATATTTTTTCAGTAAAGTGCAAATTATGTTCTGGCCTTGGGAAGGCTTAGTGGTTTTGAGTCCAATCATGTTAATTTCTGCTCGTCTTGAGTTTGACTCGGTTATTTATTGTAATTTCTGTCCGTTTCGGGTTTCATTTATTTATCGATGTTGATCTGTGGTAGTTTAACGCTTGGTAGATTATTTGATTTTATTTTTGCTCATTTTTGGTTTAATGGAGTTCTTTACTTTTCTTTGAAATACTCATATTGTGGAAAGTTTTTTTTTAAATTAATCAAAAACAAAGAAAACCTTTAAGCTGAAAGTGGGGCTTTCCTTATTTGTGTTTTCCTGGTTGCACTGATACATATAGCAGCAAACAGAATAGTACTTTCAATAACACTTTTACACAACAATCTTAGGGCAGACGGTTTTAGATCCCAAACTGATCTGGCAATACTAAGAAGGCAGCTGGAATTTTGTTTAGCTGAATTCGCTCTGTAAGTAAAATGAGGAGACCATATTAATTTTCTATCTAATATAATCCTCAAGTATTTGATATTATCCTGAGTTTTAATCATATTATCACTGAAGCATAGCTTAAGAGGAGTAGATTTATGTTAGGCGTTAAAGAACATAGCTTTGGTCTTATCATAGGCAGCGCAATAGCGCTGCCTAAGTAAAGAACGATGTTCGCACAATGCATTATTCATTTTTGGTTCTTGGTCTTAGACCAGGGCACTTTGCATCAAAGGAGTTGTCATAGAAACTTCGAAAACGGTTCATTTGATTGGGAATTGGAGTGGCTTGTGCCCTTTTTAATAGTCGAAAGTGATTGGAAGGCAACTAAAACCTCTTCCACGCCCACCATTTCCCCAAACACATCTAATCAAAATTTTGAGTTAGCCATTTTGTTCAGTGTAGTTGATTTCCAGATAGAAATTATGTTTGTGAGGAGGACACTCCCCCACAGCCCTCAGGGCAAGGGTTGTAAGTTATGCCCTGGGGGCATATAAGGTTTTTATAGAAAGTGTTCTCATAGAAATTTCAAAAAAGGCTTGTTAAATCGGAAATTCAAAGAGCTAGTGCCCTTTTTGATAGTCGAAAGTGATTGGAGGGCAACTAAAACCCCTCTCACACCCACCTTTTCCCCAAACACATCCAATCTAAATTTTGAGATAGCCATTTTGTTCAACGTAGTTGAACGTTCTGGAAATTAGATCTTTGATGATGACAACCCCCCACAGCCTTCAGGGCAAGGGTTGTAAGTTATGACCTAGGGGCATATAGGTTTTTACAGAAAGCGTTGTCGTAGAAACTTCAAAAAGGGCTCATTCGATTGGAAATTGAAATGGCTAGTCCCCTATTTAATAGTCTAAAGTTATTGGAAGGCAACTAACACCCCTTCCACGCCCACCATTTCCCCAAACACATCAAATCAAAATTTGAAGATTGCCATTTTGTTCCGCGCAGTTGAAAGTTCAGGAAATTATACGTTTCAGCAGGACACTCTCCCCAAAGTCTTCAGGGCAAGGGTTATAAGTTATGCCCTGGGGACATATAAGGTTTTTTATTGATATCTTTGTCGTAGAAACATAAAAAAGGGCTGGTGTGAATTGGATGTGTTTGGGGAAATCGTGGGCGTGAGAGGGGGGGGGGGGTTAGTTACCCTTCAATCACTTTCGACTATTAAAAAGGGAACTAGCCCTTTCAATTTCCAATTGATTGAGCCCTTTTTGAAGTTTCTACAACATTACTTTCTATTAAAATCTTAGATGCCCCCAGGGCATAACTTACAACCCTTGCCCTGAGGGCTGTGGGGGGAGGGGTTGTCATCCTTAAAGACCTAATTTCCAAAACTTTCAACTACGTTGAATAAAATGGCTATCTAAAAATTTTGATTGGATGTGTTAGGGGAAAAGGTGGGCGTGAGAGGGGGGATAGTTGCCCTCAAATCACTTTACTGAAAAAATACAAATGAATCTGCATTGTCAGTTTAATATACATATACTGATATTTAGTAATCAAAATGTTAATATTATTTGATTTATTAAAGTTATAAAAGTAAAAACATTTATATTTTTTCAGTAAAGTGCAAATTATGTTCTGGCCTTGGGAAGGCTTAGTGGTTTTGAGTCCAATCATGTTAATTTCTGCTCGTCTTGAGTTTGACTCGGTTATTTATTGTAATTTCTGTCCGTTTCGGGTTTCATTTATTTATCGATGTTGATCTGTGGTAGTTTAACGCTTGGTAGATTATTTGATTTTATTTTTGCTCATTTTTGGTTTAATGGAGTTCTTTACTTTTCTTTGAAATACTCATATCGTGGAAAGTTTTTTTTAATTAATCAAAATCAAGGAAGACCTTTAAGCTGAAAGTGGGGCTTTCCTTATTTGTGTTTTCCTGGTTGTACTGATACATGTAAGAGCAGCAAACAGAATAGTACTTTCAATAACACTTTTACACAACAATCTTAGGGCAGACGGTTTTAGACCCCAAACTGATCTGGCAATACTAACAAGGCAGCTGGAATATTGTTTAGCTGAATTCGCTCTGTAAGTAAAATGAGGAGACCATATTAATTTTCTATCTAAAATAATCCCCAAGTATTTGATACTATCCTGAGTTTTAATCATATTATCACTGAAGCATAGCTTAAGAGGAGTAGATTTATGTTAGGCGTTAAATAACATAGCTTTGGTTTTATCATAGGCAGCGCAATAGCGCTGCCTAAGTAAAGAACGATGTTGACACAATGCATTATTCATTTTTGGTTCTTGGTCTTAGACAAGGGCACTTTGTATCAAAGGAGTTGTCATAGGAACTTCGAAAACGGTTCATTTGATTGGGAATTGGAGTGGCTTGTGCCCTTTTTAATAGTCGAAAGTGATTGGAAGGCAACTAAAACCCCTTCCACGCCCACCATTTCCCCAAACACATCCAATCAAAATTTTGAGTTAGCCATTTTGTTCAGTGCAGTTTATTTCCAGATAGAAATTATGTATTTGAGGAGGACACTCCCCCACAGCCCTCAGGGCAAGGGTTGTAGTTATGCCCTAGGGGCATATAAGGTTTTTATAGAAAGTGTTGTCATAGAAATTTCAAAAAAGGCTTGTTAAATTGGTAATTCAAAGAGCTAGTGCCCTTTTTGATAGTCGAAAGTGATTGGAGGGCAACTAAAAACCCCTCTCACGCCCACCTATCCCCCAAACACATCCAATCTAAATTTTGAGATAGCCATTTTGTTCAACGTAGTTGAAAGTTCGTTCTGGAAATTAGGTCTTTGAGGATGACAACCCCTCCCCCCCCCCCAAAGTCCTCAGGGCAAAGGTTGTAAGTTGCCTTGGAGGCATATAAGGTTTTTTTTTATAGAAAGCATTGTCGTAGAAACTTCAAAAAGGGCTCATTTGATTGAAAATTGAAATGGCTAGTGCTCTTTTTAATACTCAAATGTGATTGGAAGGCAACTAACACCCCTTCCACGCCCACCATTTATCTAAAAACATCCAATCAAAATTTTAAGATAGCCATTTTATTCAAAGTAGTTGAAACGTCCGGAAATTATATCTTTGAGTATGACACTCCCCCCACAGCCCTCAGGGTAAGGGTTGTAAGTTATGCCCTGGGGGCATATAAGGTTTTTATTGAAAGCTTTGTCATAGAAACGTGAAAAAGGGCTCATTCGATTGGAAATTCAAAGAGCTATTGCCCTTTTTAATAGTTGAAAGTGATTTAAAGGCATCTAACACCCCTCTCACACCCACCTTTCCCCCAAAAACATCGAATCAAAATTTTTAGATAGCCTTTTCTTCAACGTATTAAAAGTTTTAGAAATTAGGTATTTAAGGATGATAACCTCCCTCAGACCCCTTAGGGTAGGGATTGCAAGTTATGCCCTGGGGGCAAATAAGGTTTTTATAGATTAGAGATGTTGTAGAAACTTCAAAAAGGGCTCATTCAGTTGGAAATTATAAGGGCTTTTGCCCGTTTTAATAGTCGAAAGCGATTGGAGGATAACTAACACCCCTCTCAAACCCAACATTTCCCCAAACACATCCACTAAAAATTTTGAGATAGCCATTTTGTTTAAGGTAGTTAAAAAGTCTGGAAATTATGTTTTTGAGGATAACACTCCCCCCCCCCACACAGCCCTCAGAGCTGGGTTGTAAGTTATGGCCTTCGGGTATTATAAGTTTTTTTTATTATAGAATGCATTGTCGTAAAAACTTCAAAAAGGAATCATTCGATTGGAATTTTAAATGGCTAGTGCCCTTTTTAATAGTCGAAAGTGATTGGATGGCAAGTAACCCCCCTCTCACACCCACCATTTCCCCAAACACATCCAATCAAAATTTTCAGATAGGCATTTTGTTCAACATAGTTGAAAGGTCTGGAAGTTATTTCTTTGAAGATAACAACCCCCTCATAGCCCTCAGGTCAAGGGTCGTAAGTTATGCCCAGGGGCATATATGGTTTCTATAGAAAGCGTTTTTGTAAAAACTTCAAAGAGTTCATTCGAGTGGAAATTGACAGGGCTATTGAAATTTTTAATAGTTGGAAGTGATTGGAGGGCAACTAACCCTTCTCTCATGCCCACCATTTCACCAAATACATCCAAACAAAATTTTGAGATAGCAATTTTGTTTAACGAGTAGAAAGTTCTGAAAATTAGGTCTTTGAGGATCACACCCCCCACCCCCATCCCCAGCCCTCTGGGCAAGGGTCGTAAGTTATGCCCTGGGGGCATATAAGGTTTTAATTGAAAACGTTGTCTTAGAAACTTCAAAAGGGCTCATTCGATTGGAAATTAAAAGGGCTAGTGCTTTTTTTAATAGTTGAAAGTGATTGGAGAGCCACTAACGCCCTTCTCCCGCCCACCATTTCCCCAAACACATCCAATCAACATTTTGGGAAAGCCATTTTGTTTAATATAGTTGAAAATTCCGGAAAAAAGGTCTTTGAGGATGACGACCTTCTCACAGCCCTCAGGACAAGGGTTGTAATTTATGCCCTTGGGGCATATAAGGTGTGTATAGAAAGGGTTGTTGTATAAACTCAAAAAGAGCTCATTTGATTGGAAATTGAAAGGCCTAGTGCCCTTTTTAATAGTCGAAAGTTACTGGAAGGCTTGACATTTTTATAGTGAACATCAATGTGGGTACAATGTATTATTATTTTTTTCTATTTTTGTTTAGAACAGGGCACTTTATATCAAAGCAGTTGTCTTAGGAAATTCGAAAAGGGCTAATTTGATTGAAAATAGAAAGGGCTAAAAAAGGTCTAATAGTCAAAAATGATTTGAGGGCAAATAATTCCCCTCCCATGCCCACCCTCCCATTTGCCTATTATGTTTAAAAACTAAATGTTGCCTTAAGATTAAATCAAAATTTACTATGTTAATGCTAATTCCCAATAAGGCATCTCAGCAGTATCCCAAGAACAACTGAGGGTATTATGTTCAAACTTTTGGGGCTACTTCTGCTCTTAAATTTTAACCAAATCAAAATAGCGCAAGTTTATCCAAGCTATCAAAGAAAGTAAACAGATTTTTTTTGCAAATGGTATCAAGTTATTATTTCAGGTCAACTAGAGGAGGTATGAAACTAAATTAAACACTACTATTTGTGTCCAAATTTTTAAAAGGGTTTATGTTCTAAAAAAATTGCTGAAATTTTTTCTCCAGCATACAAATAGCAAGCCAAACTATAAAGTCTTAAAAAAAAAAGATTTAAAAAATAATTTTGTTTTTCCCTGAAAAGACTATGTCAACATAAAACGAACAGAAATTAATAAAAAAAAAATTTCCACAAGATAAGTTTTTCAAAGAAAAGTAAAGAACCTCTTTAAATCAAAAATAATCTACCAAGCATGAAACTACCACAAATCAGCATCAATAAATAAATGAAACAAAAAAAAAACAGATATTACAATAAATAACAGGGTCAAACTCAAAACGACCAGAAATTACATGAGTAGGGCTTAAAACCCCTATGCCATCCCAAGGCCAGAACACAATTCGCACTTTACTGAAAAAAATACAAATGAATGTACATTGTCAGTTTAGTATACATATACTGATATTTAGTAATCAAAAAGTTAATATTACTTGATTTATTAAAGTTGTAAAAGTAAAAACATCTGTATTTTTTCAGTAAAGTGCAAATTATGTTCTAGCCTTGGGATGGCATAGGGGTTTTGAGCCCTACTCATGTTAATTTTTTCTCTTTTTCAGTTTGACTCGGTTATTTATTGTAATTTCTGTTCGTTTTGGGTTTCATTTATTCATTGATGCTGATTTATGGTAGTTTCACCCTTGGTAGATTATTTTATTTTTGCTCATTTTTGGTTTAATGGGGTTCTTTACTTTTTTTTGAAAAACTTATTATGTGGAAAAAGTTTTTTTTAATTAATTCATATCAAAGGTGAGTTAATCATTTGAAGCCCATTCAGTGAATATTTTGAAAACATTTGTTGGCAGTCTTTCCATACATACAACTTTCAAGCCCATTATAACAATGCACACATTGTTTGCAAATTGCACTTTACTGAAAAAAATACAAATGTTTTTACTTTTATAACTTTAATAAATTAAATAATATTAAAATTTTGATTACTAAATATCAGTATATGTATATTAAACTGACAATGCACATTTATTTGTATGTTTTCAGTATAGTGCAAATTTTGTTCTGGCCTTGGGAAGGCATAGGGGTGGATACACTTACGCTATTTTGATTTGGTTAAATTTTAAGAGCAGAAGTAGCCCGGAAAGTTTGAACATAATACCCTCAGTCGTTCTTGGGATACTGCTGAGATGCCTTATTGGGAATTAGCATCATCACAGTGCATTTTAATTTAATCTTAAGGCAGAAATTTAGTTTTTAAACATAATGGGAAAATGGGAGGGTGAGAGTGGAAGGGGGAATAGTTGCCCTCCAATCACTTTCAACTATTAAAAAGGGCATCAGCCCTTTCTATTTTCAATCAAATGAGCCCTTTTCGAAGTTCCCACGACAACTCCTTCAATACGAAGTGCCCTGGTCTAAACAACAACAACAACAAAAAATATCACTAATCACTTTCGTCCATTAAAAAGGGTACTAGCCCTTTGAATTTCAAATCGAATGAGCCTTTTTTCAAGTTTCTACGACAGATTTCAATAAAAACCTTATATGCCCCAGGGCATAACTTATAACCCTTTCCCTGGAGACTGTGGGGGGAGTGTCCTGCTCCAAGGTATAATTTCCTGAACTTTATTGGATGTGGACTAACGCACTTTATTGGATGTGGACCTGTTATTGGATGTGTTTGGGTAAATAATGGGCGTGAGAAGGGCGTTAGTCGCTCTCCAATCACTTTCAACTATTAAAAAAGCACTAGCCCTTTCAATTTCCAATTGAATGAGCCCTTTTGAAGTTTCTACGCTTTAAATTAAAACCTTATACGCCCCCAGGGCATAATTTACAACCCTTACCCTGAGGGCTGTGGGGGCGTTTTCATCCTCAAAGACCTAATTTCCAGAACTTAAAATTACGTTGAATAAAATGATCTCAAAGTTTTGATTAGATGTGCTTGGGGAAAAGATGGGCGTGAGAGGCGGGTTAGTTGCCTTCTAATCACTTTCGACTATTAAAAAGGGCACTAGCTCTGAATTTCCAATTGAATGAGGCTTTTTTAAAGTTTCTTCGACGACACCTTCTATAAAAATCCTTATATGCCCCCAGGGCATAACTTAGAACCCTTGCCCTAAGGGCTGTGGAGGACTGTCCTCAAGAACATAATTTCTGTCTGGAAATCAACTACGCTGAACAAAATGGCTATCTCAAAATTTTGATTGGATGTGTTTCGGGAAATTGTGGGCGTGGAAGGGGTGTTAGTCGCCTTCCTATCACTTTCGAATATTAAAAAGAGCTCAAGCCACTCCAATTATCAATTGAATGAGCGCTTTTCGAAGTTTCTATGACAACTTCTTCAATAGACATAGACATTTTTATTTTACCAAAAAAAAAAAAACATTCAACAAACATCAGAAATAACTAGACAACCACATTAAGATTAAAAAAAATCATGTTGGTGGCTGTATCTTCTAACCGCCCTTTAATCAAAAATAAATAGAAACAGTAATAATTATTAATAAATTCTTATTTTTTCAAAAAAAAAGAAGGTAAGGAAAAAAAATTCAAGAAAACAATTTACATTGTCACACTCTAACCATCCTCTTCCCTTCCTTCTTTCTCCCCCCAATCTCCAAAATTTATCCTCCTTTTTCAACAAAAAAATTCTTTAACTTTTTCTTAAATGAAACTAAGTTATCGGCCGCTCTAATGCTATATGGAAGACCATTCCATACCGAAACACCTATGTTCCGTAAAGCAAAAGTTGACCTTGTTGAATGTCAGATCTCACTGACCAAATGGTCAACATTTCGTGTAGAATATTCATGGTAGAGAGAATTGCGGGAAAATACATTCTAAAAGTACTCAGGAGACAACATATTCAGACACTGATAGACAAACACTGATAACTGATAATCACGCTGCTGCCCAACATTCAGAATGCCAAATTTTTTGTAAGATTGGGCAGTGCTTTCACAATGGCACATCTCTCCGAGTACTCTGATTGCTTTATTCTGAACAATTTGTATCCTTTTATAGTTGCCGATGAAATTACTGGCCCATACCGAGCATCCGTACCCAATATAAGGGTCTACAATAGCGCTGTACCCTGCTATAAAGGAAAAAATTAATAAATAATACATTGTGCCAACATCGTTCTTATACTCCCCCCGGGCATAACTTAAGACCCTTGCCCTGAGGGTTGTGGGTGAGTGTCCTCCTCTTTACTTAGTCCCCGTTTCTTGTCTCGTTCTCGAGTGTCCCCTTCTTTAATTAGGCAGCGCGATCGCGCTGCCTATGATTTATACAAAAACTTTCTATATGAACCTTATATGCACCCAGGGCATAACTTACAACCCTTGTACTGAGGGCTCTGAGGGGGTTATATTCCTAAAAGACCTAATTTCCAGAACGTTCAATTACGTTGAACAAAATGGATATCTCAAAATTTTTGTTGGATATGTTTTGGAAAATGGTGGGCGTGAGAGGGCGTTAGTCACTATCATATCACTTTCAACTATTAAAAAAGGCACTAGCAATTTCAATTTCCAATTGAATGAGCCCTTTTGAAGTTTCTACAACAACGCTTTCAACAAAAACTTTATATACCCCAGGGCATAACTTACAACCCTTGCACTGAGGGCTCAGAGGGGGTTATCATCCTAAAAGACAAAATTTGCAGAACTTTCAACTACGTTGCACAAAATGCATATATCTCAAAATTTTAATTAGATGAGATGAGATATACATTTATTAAAAAAGAAAACAAACACTATTCGCCTTTCGCCTGCCAAGAAAGGCAATAAGCTTGAAAGGGCAAGCGAGGTTATCACTCTCAGCTAATTAAAACAACATTCATACCTTCTTGTTTGGAAAAATGGTGGGCATGAGAGGGGCGTTAGTCGCTATCCAATCACTTTCAACTATTAAAAAAGGCACTAGCAATTTCAATTTCCAATTGAATGAGCCCTTTTGAAGTTTCTACAACAACGCTTTCAACAAAAACTTTATATGCCCCCAGGGCATAACTTACAACCCTTGCCGAGGGCTGTGGGGGGAGGGGTTGTCATCCTTAAAGACCTAATTTCCAAAACTTTCAACTACGTTGAATAAAATGGCTATCTAAAAGTTTTGATTAGATATGTTTGGGGGAATGATGGGCGTGGGGGAAGGGGGGGCTAGTTGCCCTCCAATCACTTTCGACTATTAAAAAGGGCACTAGCTCTTTGAATTTCCAATCGAAATTAGCCCTTTTTGAAGTTTCTACGACAACGCCTTCTATAAAAACCTTATATGCCCCCAGGGCATAACTTAAAACCCTTGCCCTGAGAGTTGTAGGGGAGTGTTCTCCTCAAAAAATGTATTTTCTGTCTGGAAATCAACTAAGCTGAACAAAATGGCTATCTCAAAATTTTTATTGGACGTGTTTGGGGGAATGAGGGGCGTGGGGGGGGGGGGCTAATTACCCTCCAATCACTTTCGACTATTAAAAAGGGCACTAGCCCTTTAAATTTTCAATCGAATGAGCCTGTTTTGCATTTTCTACGACAACGCCTTCTATAAAAACCTTATACGCCCCCAGGGCATAACTTATAACCCTTGCCTTGAGGGCTGTGGGGGGAGGGGTTGTCATCCTTAAAGACCTAATTTCCAAAATTTTCAACTACGTTGAATAAAATGGGTATCTAAAAATTTTAATTGAATGTGTTTGGGGGAATGATGGGCGTGGGAGGGGGGCTAGTTGCCCTCCAATAACTTTCGACTATTAAAAAGGGCACTTGCCCTTTGAATTTCCAATCGAATGGGCCCCTTTTGAAGTTTCTACGACAAGACCTTCTATAAAAACCTTATATGCCCCCAGGGCATAACTTAAAACCCTTGCCCTGAGGGTTGTGGGGGAGTGTCCTCCTCAAAAATATATTTTCTATCTGGAAATCAACTATGCTGAACAAAATAGCTATCTAAAAATTTTTATTGGATGTGTTTGGGGGAACGATGGGCGTGGGGGTAGTTGCCCTCCAATCACTTTTGACTATTAAAAAGGGCACTAGCCCTTTGAATTTCCAATCGAATGAGCCCCCTTTGAAGTTTCTACGACAACACCTATTAAAACCTTATATGCCCCCAGGGCATAACTTAAAACTCTTGCCCTGAGGGTTGTGGGAGAGTGTCCTCCTCAAAAATATATTTTCTATCTGGAAATCAACTATGCTGAACAAAATGGCTATTTCAAAATTTTTATTGGATGTGTTTGGGGGAATGATGGGTGTCGGGGTAGTTGCCCTCCAATAACTTTCGACTATTAAAAAGGGCACTGACCCTTTGAATTTCCAATAGAATGAGCCTGTTTTGAAGTTTCTACGACAATGCCTTCTATAAAAACCTTATATGCCCCTAGGGCATAATTTACAACCCTTGCCCTGAGGGCTGAGTTGGGAGGGGTTGTTATCCTTAAAGACCTAATTTCCAAAACTTTCAACTACGTTGAATAAAATGGCTATCTAAATTTGTGATTGGATATGTTAGGGGGAATCATGGGCGTGGGGGGGCTAGTTGCCCTCCAATCACTTTCTACAATTAAAAAGGGCACTAGCCCTTTGAATTTCCAATTGAATGAGCCCCTTTGAAGTTTCTACGACAACGCCTTCTATAAAAACCTTATATGCCCCAGGGCGTAACTTAAAACCCTTGCCCTGAGGATTGTGGGGGAGTGTCCTCTTCAAAAATATATTTTCTATGTGGAAATCAACTGCGCTGAACAAAATGGCTATCTCAAAATTTTTATTGAATGTGTTCGGGGGAATAATGGGCGTGGGAGGGGGGCGGGGGCTAGTTGCCCTCCAATCACTTTCGACTATTATAAAGGGCATAAGCCCTTTGAATTCCTAATCGAATGAGCCTGTTCTGAAGTTTCTACGACAATGCCTTCTATAAGAACCTTATATGCCCCCAGGGCATAATTTCAAACCCTTGCCCTGAGGGTTGTGGGGGAGTGTCCTGCTCAAAAACATATTTTCTATCTGGAAATCAACTACGCTGAACAAAATGGATATCTCAAAATTTTGGTTGGATGTGTTTAAACCCTTACCCTGAGGGCTCTGGGTTTGATTGGATGTGTTTGGGGAAATGATGGGCGTGGGGGGGGGGGGGGGCTAGTTGCCCTCCAATCTCTTTCGACTATTAAAAAGGGCACTAGCCCTTTGAATTTCCAATCGAATGAGCCTTCTTTGAAGTTTCTACGACAACGCCCTCTATAAAAACCTTATATGCCCCCAGGGCATAATTTCAAACCATTGCCCTGAGGGTTGTGAGGGAGTGTCCTGCTCAAAAACATATTTTCTATCTGGAAATCAACTACGCTGAACAAAATGGCTATCTCAAAATTTAGATTGGATGTGTTTGGGGGAATGATGGGCGTGGGGGGAGGGGGCTAGTTGCCCTCCAATCACTTTCGACTATTAAAAAAGGAACTAGCGACTCCAATTTCCAATCGAAGGAGCCCTTTTCGAAGTTTCTACGACAACTCCTTCGATACGAAGTGTCCGGGTATAGACAAAAAAAAAACATTGTGCCCACATCGTTCTTTACTTAGGCAGCGCTAGCGCGCTGCCTATGAAAAGACCTTTTTAAATAGGTTTTTGACACGCCAATTTTTTGTCTTGAGTGTCATGGTGGGATCAAATTTCAAATTGTTGGAAAAGAACATTCCTTAGAACAAAATAGGCCGGGTTTCTAAAGGTCAAACCAATACCTTATCTAATATTTCTATGAGAGAAAACTTATTTTATTGGAATAAAACCTCCTTTTTTTTCTTGGGTTTCTTAATGGTGTAGTCACAACTGGGAAGTAAAAAGGGGAAGGGGCCCCGGGTCTGTCCCCGCATTATCACATTCATATTATCAAATATAATTTGTTTCTTTACCCCCCCCCCCCAAAAAAAAATCCCACATACGTGCCTTAGGGACAGGGACACAGTGGCGGATCCAGAGGGGGGGGGGCTAGGCCCCCCCTTAGTGTAGTATAAAGAAGTATAATTTATAATTAACTCAAGTTTGCGTTAATTAAACTTGCTCCTAACGCAATTTAATCGGATCAACCTATTTTGCCCCCCCCCCCCTTAAATTTTTTGGGATCAACCCATTTTACCCCCCCCCCCCTCCTAAAAAAATCCTGGATCCGCCCCTGCAGGGAAGGGTAGTGAAACTCCTAGACTATCACCAAAAGCGATTCTAAAGGTAAATTCAGGCTGAAGACAGTAAAGTACCCACAGCCCCTTGTCGCTTGTTTAAACAACTTGGTTAGTAGAGGATAATTCTCACGTGCCTTACCTGATTTTCTTATTTCCCCCCCCCCCTCCCTCCCAAAAAAAGCGCGTGTGCGTGCTTTTTGTGAAAATTTGGTATTAAGACAACTAATTTACTCTGGATGGTGGAGGGGGGTGGTCAAGATCCTTAAATCTACCTAAACAGGAAATTATTTGATAATTACAGAAGAAATTGTAAAATCTAGATTTTTGAGGGATATGAGCCTAAAAGGGATGATTTGCAACTTGTATTCAAATGTGTTTGTTTCCTTTTTTGTTTAAAAAATACTTGTTGTTATTATGTTGCACTGTTCTTCAGCCTGGTTCCCTAGCCTCCAGCCTGGTTTACTAGTCTTCAGCCTGGTTTACTAGTCTTCAGCCTGTTTTACAAGCCTTCAGCCTGGTTTACTAGCCTTCAGCCTGGTTCACCAGTCTTCAAATTACAATTAAAAATTGTAACCTTTCTTGTTATTTCAAGAATAGTATTGTGACAAGTTCCACCAGACATCTGCTTTGGAATTTTTTTTTTTGGGGGGGGGGGGGGGCACCAGAGGGGGGAGGGATTCCAAAAATAGACAATTGTATGAAAACGGAAGGAAGTTTTAGAACGCACCATAAGATTCTCGAGACGTTGGGGGATGAATAGGCATGTGTCCAAAGACTAATTAATGTGTTATGAAAGCAAACATTGCTTCCGAATCACTTCGGATGATTTGAGTGATTGCCCTCCAATCACTTTCGACTATTAAAAAGGGTACTAGCCCTTCGAATTTCCAATCAAATGAGCCTGTTTTGAAGTTTTTACGACAACGCCTTCTATAAAAACTATATATGCCCCCAGGACAAAATTTAAAACCCTTGCCCTGAGGGTTGTGGGGGAGTGTCCTCCTCAAAAACATATTTTCTATCTGGAAATCAACTACGCTGAACAAAATGGGTATCTCAAAACTTTGATAAGATGTGTTTGGGGGAATGATGGGCGTGAGGGGGGGGGGGGGGCTAGTTGCCCTCCAATCACTTTTGACCATTAAAAAGGGCACTAAAACTCTCAATTTCCAATCGAATAAGCCCCTTTTGAAGTTTCTACGACGACCCCTTCCATATGAAGTGCCCTGCTCTAAAGGAAAAAATAATACATAGTACATTGTGCCAACATTGTTCTTATATGCCCTCTGGGCATAACTTAAAACCCTTGCCCCGAGGGTTGTGGGGGAGTGTCCTCCTCAAAAACATATTTTCTCTGTGGAAATCAACTACGCTGAACAAAATGGCTATCTCAAAATTTTTATTGGATGTGTTTGGGGGAATGATGGGCGTGGGGGGGGGGGGCTAGTTGCCCTCCAATCCATTTCGACTATTGAAAAGGGTACTAGTCCTTTGAATTTCCAATCGAATGAGCTTTTTTTGAAGTTTCTACGACAACGCCTTCTTTAAAAACCTTATATGACCCCAGGGTATAACTTAAAACCCTTGCCCTGAGGGCTGTGGGGGAGTGTCCTCCTCAAAAACATATTTTCTATTTGGTAATCAATTAGGCTGAACAAAATGGCTATCTCAAAATTTTGATTGGATGTGTTTGGGGAAATGATGGGCGTGGGGGGGGGGGCTAGTTGCCCTCCAATCACTTTAGACTGTTAAATAGGGCACTAGCTCTTTGAATTTTAAATCTAATGAGCCTTTTTTGAAATTTCTACGACAACGCCTTCTATAAAAACCTTATATGCCCCCACGGCATAACTTAAAACCCTTGCCCTGAGGGTATTGGGGGAGTTTCCTCCATAAAAACATATTTTCTATCTGGAAATCAACTATGCTGAACATAATGGCTATCTCAAAATTTTGATTGGGTGTTTGGGAGAATTATTGGCGTGGGGGGGGGGGGAGGGGCTTGTTACCCCCAATCACTTTTGTCTATTAAAAAGGGTACTAGCCCTTCAAATTTTCAATCGAATGAGCCTGTTTTGAAGTTTCTACAACAACGCCTTCTATAAAAACCTTATATGTCCCCGGGCATAACTTAAAACCCTTGCCCTGAGGGTTGTGGGGGTGTGTCCACCTCAAAAACATATTTTCTATCTGGAAATCAACTAGGCTGAACAAAATGGCTATTTCATAATTTTGATTGGATGTGTTCTGGGGAATGATAGGCGTGGGGGGGGGGGCTAGTTGCCCTCCAATCACTTTCAACTATTAAAAAGGGCACTAGAACTCTCAATTTCCAATCAATTGAGCCCCTTTTGAAGTTTCTACAACGACCACTTCCATATGAAGTGCCCAGCTCTAAAGGAAAAAAAAATAATAAATATACATTGTGCCAACATCGTTCTTATATTCCCTCAGGGCATAACTTAAAACCCTTGACCCAAGGGTTGTGGGGGAGTGTCCTCCTCAAAAACATATCTTCTACCGGGAAATAAACTATGCTGAAAAAAATGGCTATCTCAAAATTTTGATTGGATGTGTTTGGGGAAATGATGGGCGTGGGGGGGGGCTAGTTGCCCTCCAATCACTTTCGACTATTAAAACGGGGACTAGCCCTTTGAATTTTCAATCGAATGAGCCTTTTTTGAAGTTTTTACAACAACGCCTTCTATAAAAACTTTATATGCCCCCAGAGCATAACTTAAAACCCTTGCCCTGAGGGTAGTGTCCTCCTCAAAAACATATTTTCTATCTGAAAATCAACTATGCTGAACAAAATGGCTATCTAAAAATTTTGATTGGATATGTTTGGGGGAATAATGGGCGTGGAGGGGGGGGGGCTAGTTGCCCTCCAATCACTTTAGACTATTAAAAAGGGCACTAGCCCTTTGGATTTCCAATTGAATGAGCTTTTATTGAAGTTTCTATGACAACATCTTACATAAAAACTTTATATGCCCCCAGGGCATAACTTAAAACCCTTGCCCTGAGGGTTGTGGGGGAGTTGTCCTTCTCAAAAACATATTTTCTATCGGGAAATCAACTATGCTGAACAAAATAGCTAGGTCTCAAAATTTTGATTAGATGTGTTTGGGGGAATGATGGGTATTAAGGGGGGGGGGCTAGTTGCCCTCCAATCACTTTCGACTATTAAAAAGGGTACTAGCCCTTCGAATTTCCAATTGAATGAGCCTGTTTTGAAGTTTCTACAACAACGCCTTCTATAAAAACCTTATATGCCCCCAGGGCATAACTTAAAACCCTTGCCCTGAGGGTTGTGGGGGAGTTGTCCTTCTCAAAAACATATTTTCTATCGGGAAATCAACTATGCTGAGCAAAATGGCTATCTCGAAATTTTGATTAGATGTGTTTGGGGGAATAATGGGCGTGGGGGAGGGGGGGGGTTGGCTAGTTGCCCTCCAATCACTTTGACTATTAAAAAGGGCCCTAGAACTCTCAATTTCCAATCAAATGAGCCCCTTTTGAAGTCTCTACGACAACCCCTTCCATATGAAGTGCCCTGGCGACATTGTTCTTGTATGCCCCCAGGGCATAACTTAAAACCTTTGCCCCAAGGGTTGTGGGGGACTGTCCTCCTCAAAAAGATATTTTCTATCTGGAAATCAACTATGCTGAACAAAATGGCTATCTCAAAATTTTCATTGGATGTGTTTGGGGGAATGATGGATGTGGGGGGGGGGGGGGTCTAGTTGCCCTCCAATCACTTTTGACTACTATAAAGGGCACTAGCCATCCCAATTTCCAATCGAATGAGCCCTTTTCGAAGTTTCTACAACAACTCCTTTGATACAAAGTGCCTGCCAAAGAAAGAAGAAGAAGAAAAGAAAAAACACATTATGCTGCCTATGAAAAATAAGCATAACATGAGCAACTTTTGCTTTTTATTATTTTCCACAAATGATAATATATTATCTAATGTATCTATAGTTGATTTATTCTATACAAAGCCAAATTGTGAATCAAAGATCCATTTGTTAGTGTAACTTAAGGAATCAATTTTATTCAAAAGTAATCATTCAAAATTTTTCCAACATTACAAAACCAGCTAATAGGTCTATAGGAAAAAACAGAACTATCTTTATTTTTTTTTACTAATTATAAAAATATTTGCAACTTCCCATTAAATAGGGAAATATGACAGCTTCACTCACTGAGGTATGGTAGTGTATGTTCTGTAATTTTTCTTAATGTGGGTTGGCCAGCCATTCAACACCATTATTGGATTTGCCTATTTTATGTAATGTGTGCCAGGGGTCAGATCTGCCTTTGGTTGAAAAAAAATTTTTTTCCAGTCCTCTGATTTGGCTTTAAGGATTGCAGATTTGTATTTTTTCTTTAGTACTTTTACATTATTTACACTGTCATTCAATGGGTACTGTTTGCTTAATTGTTGAAGGTGGCAGTATTTTCATCTAAGAAGACTTAGCTCCTGAATCAACCACCTAATATACATCTTACCATTAGGAGAGTAAATAGGGGTAGATTCAGACATAGCTTTAAGGAATAAACTTGTCATAAATTTTACAGCTTGGTCTATTTCTGGCTGAGATGACAGGTTCATTTAGTTGTATAGTCTTTTCAAATAGTCTATATATGAAACTTAAACACCGTCACTGCCATCTACAAATATATTAATAGGCAAATATTGATAAGTTAGGTTAGCTAGATGGCTCTTGGGTGTTTGTTTTATAAATTATTTTCAAGACTTTGAGAATAGAAATAATTATTGAAAAATGTGATTAAAAAAAGGAAATACAGTGAAAGAAGTTAAGATAAAGGTTCTCCAACTAGAAAATATGTCAACTAGGATTATTTTGCATATTCTAAAGTAAAAATTATCTGGTAAAATTCTACTTTAGCTACTTTTGGGTATCTTAGAAAGGGGTTAGGTTAGGAAAATCAACTTTCAGGGATTGGTCTACAGGCTAAAGTATGGGTAATCTTCTCGAATACAGGACACACAAAAGAAAGACCACATTGAAATCTCAAAGCCAGTATTGATAAACAGGCTTCCACTGCATAGTGAGATACTTCTCAGTCTGTGACAAAGATTTAAGCATTTGTTTTCTGGGGTTTAGGGAGACAAAAAGGTAGCTAGGTTAGGTTATGTATTTAATATATGCTATGCTTTATCCCCCCCCTCCTAATGTGCAAATATATAGCCTAAATTTGTTCACAAACTATTATATTTTCCTTCTATTTTGTTTTATTTCATTAGCATTAACTAAACTTCACTTCTCACATGTGTCCTGTATCTGAGAAGAGTACCAAAGTAAGTCCAGCAAAGGTATTTTGAAGTACCTACCTCCACTCCTTCTCCCTCTAGAGCAGTGGCTCCCAACCAGTGGTACACATACCCCAGGGGGTATGCTAAACCCTTGAAGGGTGTATGCAAAGGTCCCAAAATTAATTTAGTCTACATCTTTAAAACTTTTTTCTGACTCAGTTCCAACATTTTCCTCAAAATCAGACAACCCATTGTATGTAACTTCAGACTCATTTTCAGAACTTTTGCTTTCAGTAACCCGCTAATTTTTTTCCATAGCTGTAAGGTCTTGTTCACTTTTGCTTTCAGTAACCCACTAATTTTTCTCCATAGCCATAAGGTGATCAGATCAGTCACAGACAATTTGAACCCAGTGATTTCAGTATCTTGTCATCTGTTGAAATACAAAGTTCATGACTTGTGGTTGCAAACAAAAATGGATAGATTCCTGATCAGGAATAAAAAGAAGCCAAATGATGGTACCCCAAACTCAGAACCTGCAACTAAGAAGAAGAAATATGACAAATCATGTTTGGTCAAAGTGCATCAATATTTGTCAAAATACCTAGGGCTCAGATTTGGTGTGACAAAGTCTAATCCAGTGAATGCACAGTGATTTCTTTGTGGCCAAGTCTTGGCCAACAGTTCCATGAAACCAGCACATATGAACTGGCATCTCAGTAATGTGCACCCTTCTCATGTTGGTAAGCCAATAGAGTTTTTCAAGTGCAAACAAGAAGCATTCCCTAGTAACTGTTTGGAAATTGCAAAAGTGGCATCATTTTCTTCCAAGGCTCACTGGGCTTCATATACTGTGTCCTATTTAGCTGCAAAACAGAAAAAAACGCACACCATTGCTGAACGTCTGATATTACCAGCACTAGTGAAAGTCAGTGAAATAATGTTTGATACAAAAACTGCTACTGCCCTTCAGTCTATACCTGTGTCAAACAATACTGTTTCAAGAAGGATAGAAGACATTGAAAGCAATATTGTCATGCAGGTTGTTGAGAAAATAAAGGTGACAAAGATATTTGCATTACAGCTTGACAAAAGCACAGATGTGTCAGATGAAGCCCAGGTGATTGTCTTTGTCTGATATCAAGACTGTTCTGACATACAAGAAAATATTCTGTTTTGTCAAAACCTACAGTCAAAAACAACAGGAGCAGAACTATTCAAGGTGATTGACAAGTTCTTCACAGAAAGGGGCATCTTGTGGGACTGGTGTCTATCAGTTTGCAGTGATGGGGCTGCCGCCCTAACAGTGAATAATAATGGTCTCATGGCCTGGATAAGAAGAAAAATCCAAAGGTGAAGTGGTTGCACTGCATCATCCACAGGCAAGCTCTTGCATCAAAAAGGATGAATGCACATCTGCACAAGACCCTCAACAAGGCTGTAAAAGTGATCAACTTCATCAAAGCCCAACCACTGAACTCAAGACTGTTCAAGTTGCTCTGCCAAGAGATGGGTTTGGAACATCAACATTTACTTCTGCACACAGAAGTTCACTGGTTGTCTTGTGGGAAGATATTAAACAGACTCTTTGAGCTTTGACAAGAAGTTCACATGTTTCTTCTGGAGCAAAAGTCTGCATTCAGTTCACTTTTTGTAAACTAGGACTGGGTCTGCAGGTCAGCCTACCTTGCAGATGTTTGTGACAAACTGAATGACTTGAGTCTCTCAATGCAAGGTTTCTGGATGGACAAACTCTCCCTCAATTCAAAGATGGTTGCTTTTCTCAAGAAATTGGAGTTCTGGCTTAAAAAGGCTCAAAGAAACAACGTTAGTGTCTTCCCAACCCTTGACAAGTTTGCAGATGATAGTGAAATTGATAACCTCAACACAATCTGTGATTGTATTTGGGAGCATCTGACAAAGTTGCAAGATGAAGTTGTGTTGTATTTCCCATCAATTATAACCCAGGATTGGATCCCAAATCCATTTGTTGGAGACGTGACCTCAAGCTCCAGTCTTAGTGACAAGCTTACAGAGAATCTGATCAAACTTGCCAGTGATTGCACCTTAGAACTGAAATTCCAAAACGTAACTGTTTCCCAGTTTTGGTTAGAGGTTGAAGCAGAATACAAGGAACTAAGTGAAATTCCCATGTCTATTTTGTTGCCATTTGGATCCAATTACCTTTGTGATAATAGAGATTTGATAATATTTTAGCTAAAAAGCAGCCTCAAGTTTCTCATTGATTTTGTATGTACTTTTACATACAAACAAAAGGGGTATGCAACCTTTTTGGGCCTTGATTAGTGCTATGCAGAACAAAAAAGGAACCACTGCTCTAGAGGATCCTAAAAATTGCCTACATGACCTATTGAAATTTTGACAAAACAACATTTTATCCTAATTTTCAGTTATCAGTTTCCTTTTCTCTGGCTTAAATTCTAAAAATGCAAATCCTTTTATTTGACTAGAATTTTAAGCCATATCAATGTTTTTTTTTCAAAATTTAGGAAATGTATTTGCATATCTTTAAAACCTTATAAATTGGGATTGAGCCCAGTTGTGAAGCTGCAAACAATTTTGTTGAACTTTATTTAAGCAGAAAATCTATTTTGCCAGGTTTCACTTTTATAACACACAGATTTTTAAAGGTCATCAAAGATCAGGACCCTCTACCAGGAGGAGTGGAGGTAGGTACTTCAAAATACCTTCCCAGGACATATTTTAGCCTGTAGACCTATCCCTGAAAGTTTCATTTTCCTAAACCTAACCCCTTTCTAAGATAGCCAAAAGTAGCTAAAGTAGAATTTTACCAATTATTTTCTTACCATGTCTCCTTATGTAGTTGACTGCTCATACATTTATACCAAGATCTGTTTTGTAAGGTTTCACTTTCATAACACAAAGATTTTTAAAGGTCACTGCCCTCTAGAGAGAGAATGAGTGGAGGTAAGTACTTCAAAATAGATATCCACTCTTTGACTATTGGAAAAAATTTGTTTATAAGCTTATGTAAAATGGTACTGTCTAATCTCCTTATACTTAAAAATATTTTTGCCATCTAGTTGGAAAATTTTGCCCATCCCTATAGGAGAAATCTATATTTGCCACCTAGTTGACAAGAAACATTGTCCCAGAAAACAATTCATTTTCCAACTTGTTCACTAAAAACTTATCCCAAGCAATACCTAATTTTGCCAATTAGCTGGAAACAAACATTGCCCCAGAAAACAATTTATTTTCCAACAAATTGACTAATAACTTCTCCTCAGCAACACTTAAATTTGCCAACTAGCTGGAAACAAACATTGCCCCAGAAAACAATTCATTTTCCAACTAGTTGACTAGTGCACACATCTCTAAGAATAGAAGGATAGAATAGTCAAATTTCCAAATATGGTAAAATTTCAGTTTAGCAGAACTTCTCAAAAAACATGGTAGGCTAATAAAATAAAAATAATGATGTTCTTATTTCATGCTCTTTTGCAATATATTAGTTGTTATCCCGACAACAAAGCAACCCTCCCTCCCTGATGATCCCATCAATATATACAAAAATAAAATAAAATTATAAAAAGTGGATGACAATTTGCTAGATGTTTTCCATAGAAATTGCCTACAGATTGTTCTGGGTACCCAGATGACTGACCATATTTTAAACAGTAGGCTGTACAAAAAATGTGGTTCAATCCTGCTTTCTAGGGCTATAATGAAAGAAAGGTTGAGATGGCTAGGGCATAAAAAGGCAGTAATTTTTTTGCAAATCATATTATTGATTTGCAAATAAAGTGAATATAACACTCAATGCCTTTTTTTATGCTCTTTACAAACATAATAATCATTTCTATTGGAAATTCAAATTTAATTGTGGAAAGTCAGTGATTGTGGATTAAAAATGAATTTATTATGAAACAGTAAGTTTAAAACAGATGTTTTAAGCCTTTTTGTACCCTATATATTTTTATATTTTTGTCATTTTCAAGAGCTAAAAAAGGGCTTGAATTTGAATTTCTGATTAGAAGTGATTATTTTATTTGTAAAGAGCACAAAAAAGGGCAGCAAGTGGTATATTCACTTTATTCATAAGTCAATAATATGATTTGCAAAAAAGGTAAATATTTACCAAAATCATAATAGGCCTATTGAATTACCAATAAAGTGAATAGGCTATACCATTTGATGCCTTTGTTTATGCTCTTTCCAAATATAATAATCATTTTTGTCAGAAATGAATTTCACCCCCACCCTTATATACCAATTCAGGGTATATATTTGCACATTAGGGGGATGAGGGTAAAGTTTTAACTTACCTCCCATTTACATCAGAAATAAAATTTGAGTAAATATCATCAGAAATAAATATTTTAACAAAAAAAATTTGCCAAAAAGGCATCAAATGATGTTTTCCTTTGATTCTAGCTAAATTATGCCTATAGTGCGACCTAGAAATTTACCTCCTAGCTTAACTTAACCCCTTTCCAAGATAGCAAAAAGTAGCTACACTAGAATTTTATCAAATATTATAGCATTTCAAAGAGCAGGCAGACAATGGGATACACTTTTTAACAATAGCCTATAACACAGAAGGCTAGGTAGGGCTGTAGACCCATCATTTGCCTGACAGTTGTCCTATCTAGCATTACTGAAACACTTATTAAGCCTTTGCCAAAGAATATCAAGGCCAAGCTGATAGAAAACATACAAATCCTTCATTGGAGCCACGACTTCCTCCTTTAGCACTGAAACGAGAACGTAATAGCGACTTTCCAAGGTTGCTTCCCTGTTTTTTACCCATTGTTTTCTTTGTCTTCTTTCCTAATTAATGATATCGACAGTCAACAGACCACGCAGAGCCACGGTTCGAACGCAGCGTGTTTTCAAGACAATGGCTGCGTTCATTAAGCTTATTTCAATAATTGCAATAACTTTTTTCAATTTTTAGCTTTCATTTACTTATTGCAGTCATTGCTATTGCGTTCGTTTGCGCTCATAATAAGCTATTACAATTATACCCCGAAGCCGCGCCGAAAATCGGCGGCACGCCGCCGAAAAAAAAACGGCGGCGCGCCGCCGAGCTTGCATCAGCGCGCTGACGCCGCCGCTGATTCTACCGGCGGCGGCGTCACTAATACGCCGCCGTTTTTTTCTCTTTTTTTCTCTCTTTTTCCTACCGATATCGACCTTCGGGCTTCAACCTTCATCCCGGCTGATCTGTTTCTTAAAGATAAAAACTGTCATCTTGGGCTCGTCATCTGTGATTCCACTTCTACTGATTTTGGCAGTAGAATATTTATTTTTGAACTTTTCTACTTTAAAATATTAAATCTACTTACTCTCTACTTATTTTTGAAGGCATCTACTCAAGGTTGCTACGGGAGTACCAAAGTACTATTTTAATACTATTTTTTTTTTTATCAAAGATGTACTTTCTGAGAAAACAGTACTTTTCGAATACTTTTCAAAAAGTATTCTTTCCCCGTAAAAAATAAACGATTTCAGGTAATTTTGTTGACAAACATTCGTGTAACAGGAAGTAACGCATAACATACTAAGCTAGTAATAGCATCTTTATTTATCGATTTTTCTCTTGTCTTGTGATGCTGAAGACGCTTTTAAATGCTGAAGACATTAATACATTACAGGACAGGTTAGAGACAAACAGGCCAGACGGCAGACAACATCTGTATAGTATATATTCAGTTTTAGTCATAAGAAGAATAATCGATCAGATAGACCAAACATAGGTAAATATTATTTGAAAAGTATAGTCTAATAAGATATTATAACATAGGTAATTCATTATTAAAATACTGGGTTGGGGGGGGGGGTACTCTCAAGACACTGTCGTACAATCAAAGATATTAAAACCAGTAATTATATAGGATACAGCTGTTTGCTTTGTTGATGAATGTTTTGAAAAATATTTTGAACATTATTTAACCAGATAAGTCTGATAAAATTATTACTGCTCTATATTCTTGAAGTGTTTTTGGTACTTGTCTAATATACCACAACCAGTCGAGAATTTGTGACGCAAAAAACTAGTCAAGCAGCTTCTATAACCAGAGAATTGCTATTGTGCGCTAAGCAAACAGGGGTTTCTCACTCCATGAACAATATTCCTTTGGGGTAGAAGGGCAAACAAAGGTACCTAGGTTAGGTTAGGTTACGTATTTAATATATTCTATGCTTTACCCCCACCCCCACCCTAATGCGCAAATATATAGCCCAAAATTCTTTCTAAACTATGGAATTTTCATCATATTGTTTAATTTAATTAGCAATAATCAAACTTCACTTCTCGAGTGGTTGTTGTGTAACAGACAAGTACCGTGTTTTTCTCTACATTTGCCTTTTATCGGATTTTTTTTAAAATCGATTCTTGTTTAAACCGTTTACCCTAATCCCTCCCTTACTTAATCCCTGAATATTAGGTATCAGTGGCGTAAATTTGAGTACGGGCTACCCCCCTCCCCCTTTGATTCTTTGCCTCTATAGACTTTGAAAAAACTGCTTTGAGGGTTTGTTTTATTTAAAAATGCGGTACTTATGGATTATACGAGAAACACTCGAGAAGTGAAGTTTGGTGGTACTGGTGCATTATACGTCATACACCGCTATAGACTGTACAAGGATATACCACACGAAAACCAGACAAATGGGTATTTGCTAGATAAATTGATCGCAAAGCGTGGTTTCTCTTTGAGTTTACAATATTTAAACTATTGTTTTTTGGGGTTTAGGGGGGGGGGGGGAAGGTACCTAGGTTAGGTTACGTATTTAATATATGCTATGCTTTACCCCATCCCCTCCTAATGTGCAAATATATAGCCCAAATTTATTTCTAAACTATTTTATATTCATCCTATTTTATTTCATTAGCATTAACCAAACTTGACTTCTTTCGTGGGTACCGTATAATGCACAAGTACCAGTTTGGTTAATACTAATGAAATAAAATAAAATATGATGAAAATACCATACTTTATTAGCAAAAATGGGAAAACCACTACAACTTAGAATTATGTGCCCAGAACACAGGTCAGAAATGTTGGTTAGGTTAGGTTTTACAATTCCAAAGATATTGCTTCTCGTATGAGTACAAAGTAATGGTGTCTCCATTGACGCACTGTTTTGTTTTGGGCAACAACCTCTTATCCTGCAAAAATATAATTGCTTGTTCTTCCGTCCTTGGCAAATCCCAAATCTTAATTTGAACATCCATGGTGACAGACTTTATTCTATCACCATCAAGGCTGTACCCAAAGGGGGGGGGGGGGGGTTAAGGGGGTTTGACCCCCGCCCCGAAATTTTTTGTTTGACTCGTTACACTTGCATACAGTGTTTTTTTTTGCTGCTGTTACTTATTTTTTTACTTCTTTTTTGTATGTATTTGCTGAATAGAAGGTGTTTGAACTTCAAACTTCAAAAGTTATACACACATTAGCCTGAATCATTAACAAGAAGTAAATGACTAAACACGGGATTTTATAGGAACGATGTGATGCTAAACATAAACACAATATAGGTTTCCCTGGGTCTAGCGGGTAAAAAGGATAATTCTACTTGGTCTTATTGACGGTTAACGTAAAAACTTTCCGCACGGCCCAACAAATTCCTGTTTTGTCATATTGTTCTTGTATGTTTTTAGCCAACCATTCAAAAATCCTTATTAAAATCAAGTTGAGGTTGAACGTGCTTGGTGAAGTGGAATTTTTATTATTATTTTTAATTAGAAAAATCGGCGCGCCGTGGCGCGCCGCCGGTCAGAAATCGGTGGCGCGCCGCCAAAAATTCGCCGCCGTCATGTCGGCGCGGCGCGGCTTCGGGGCTTGATTACAATTATTATTTGCTTATTGCACTTAAAACCTCAATAAGCTGCAATAAGTCCTTTCTAGATAGAAAATTGTCGATGCTTTTTTTCTATAAGCATGAATTTAAAATATATAGGCTATATTTCTTTTTAAGGAAGTGTGGACTCGCAAGATTTTAATTCTAATCAATTTTAGCTATATATTTTGGTATAGGCTTGCAAGATTTTCACTTTAATCAATTTTTTACCCATAAAATCCTGTATAATCAGAATAATTTAAGCATGAATAGGGAGAGATAGCCTAGGCTAGACCACTAGGCTAAAGAGGTGACAGTTTGGGATAATTATTTTAGTTATTTCCAGCCTTGTGTTTTGAGCCTCAGTTTAGAATAGGCTGCTTGTTTTGAGAAATGTAATAACAATAAAGAAAATTATAAATGTTTTCTTTTAGCAAGCCTATTATAAGGGCTTGCAACTGGGTGAAAAATCCAAATTTGGTATTATTGATTAGCCCTAATGTCTATGAGGAGCTTTTATTAAAGATCAAATGGTAGGTAAGCTCTTTTGCCCAACCTTTTCCTTTTTTGAAAAATTTGAATAATGTCTGATATTTTGTTGTTGTATATTTTGTATTTTTTGGCAATTTAATTTATTTATTTTATATACTCAATGATTTTAAGGGATATAAATAAAACATTGGGATACATACTGGCAGGGGTGTCCAAGGGGGGGGGGGATACAAAAACAAATTGAATAAAAAGCTATTAAAAATAGAAATATGTCAAGGGCTATTAACCCACCCTTTAGCTTTCCTGTCCTAGGTAGGTCTTTCTGTTTTAAATAATTTCTTCTGTTTTAAAGCATTTTAGAGACATTCTAAGTCAACCATGGGAATATTGCTGTCAATATGCCCAAATGAGCTGGTGGAAAACAAATAGAAAATATAAATTTTCTTTTTTTTATTATTTCAAGACTAAAATATCACAAAATTAGGCATTCACAGTGCTTGATTGTATTGTAAGTAATTACAATCCCTGATGGAGTTTTGTTGATACCTGTCTTAAAAATAATTTGTCTAAAAAAATATATTATTTATGGGGCAGTAGTGAAAATGGCAGCAACTATGACTTGAGTTTTTTTTCAATTTTTTCTTTTTTCAAATAATTGTTGTTCTCTGGTCCCATTTTTTATTAAGTGAGTAGCTGTAGTCAGATAAATGACTAGGCTAGCTCTATAAACTGCTTCTAATTTATTGAAGATAGTATTTCTTATTGGAGTTTCTTATATTGTTTTTTTTTAGGTGACATTACTTGTATCTCAGCTGAGGAGGCCAAAGCCAATTGGGGCTTCTCTAATGCTGAGTTTTCATCAGCAAGACTGGCTGAGATAATTGAAGCTAGTTCTTGCACTACTTCAGCTTGGCATTCATCTTGGGTCAATGAGGGTTGGAATGTTTGGGCATTAAAATGCACCCTTTGGTGTATCTCCTCCCCTCTCTAGCTTGAAGAAATATTTTTGAGGTGTAAAAAAATTTAATTTTCTTATGTAAATTCCCTGTTGCTTTACAATTACAAGAATGTCTGTGAGGAGCTTTTATTAAAGATCAAATGGTAGGTAAGTTCTTTTGCACAATCTTTTCCTTTTTTCAAAAATTTAAATAATGTCTGATATTTTGTTGTTGTATATTTTGTATTTTTTGGCAATTTCAGTTATTTATTTTATATAATCAATGATTTTAAGGGATATAAATAAAAAATTGGGATACATACTGGCAGGGGTGTCTAAGGGGGGGGGGGATACAAAAACAAATTGAATAAAAAGCAATTAAAAATTGAAATATGTCAAGGGCTATTAACCCACCCTTTAAATTTCATGTCCTAGGTAGGTCTTTCTGTTTTAAATAATTTCTTCTGTTTTAAAGCATTTTAGAGACATTCTAAGCCAACCATGGGCATATTGCTGTCACAATATGCCCAAATGAGCTGGTGGAAAACAAATAGAAAATATAAATTTTCTTTTTTTTTATTATTTCAAGACTAAAATATCACAAAACTAGGCATTCACAGTGCTTGATTGTATTGTAAGTAATTACAATCCCTGATGGAGTTTTGTTGATACCTGTCTTAAAAATAATTTGTCTAAAAAAATATAATGTTTATGGGGCAGTAGTGAAAATGGCAGCAACTATGACTTGAGTTTTTTTCAGTTTTTTCTTTTTTCAAATAACTGTAATCATATATAAACAGAAAAAAATTTCCTTCCATCCAGATGCAAGGTGTATGTGATTTTAATTTAAGGTAATTATTACCATTTCTTCCTGTCTAATTATGTGATATTTTCACAAAAACTTTAAAACTACTCTGTTGTTGTCTTTGTCTGCATTAGTCTGCTTTGTCTGAGTCATCTGCAGGATGCCAAAAACAGAGGAGTTACTAATAGCACTCATGGTCCTATAAGTTAAAATGTTATATTTGAGTAAGAGATGCTTAAACTCACCATCTGAAAAACAGATCCCTGTTTTGAGATAGTGAATGATTGTAATAATTAGTACTATAGGGTGTTGTGCAAATTAATCCCTTTAAATTGCAGTTAAGTCACTTCTTGTTAACTCCAAAAGCTGTTTTGCAGCATTGATGTATCTTCTAGATATCAACCTTTCTTTCCTATCAAGATCCTAAGCTTTTATGAAGGGAGAAAACCTGTGCTAACTTGTTTTTGAAATATTGAATAGTATTTAAAATATTGAATAGTATTGTCTGCATTTTTTATACTCTTGGCCTTTACAAGGCAGATCCAATCATTGGATCTGTGTTTTAAACCAATTTTTGGTTCAAAGCTAGGGCCTTTTATTCCAAATTCTTTATAATTTAAAAATTAGAAAATGAATAGATCTATGAGGTTTAAAACCCCTTCCCAGACTTCATGTTCAATCAATCTTGGAGTAATCCGTTTTTTTCCCATGTACACAAATCACATCTCTTTTTCTTTAAAAATAGTCATTACTGTGAATGTAGTTTTTTTTAGAATGACTGGTAAAATGCACTGGCATAACATTTGACTAACAGTTGCATTTTCATCACTTTCATGAGTGCAGTTGTAATTGCTCTAAGCTTTAACATTGCTCTTTAGTATCACTTACATTATTTTCAATTAATACCAAATTGTGTGAAAGCATTAGTTTCTATGACAAGTACCAATCCATGACAATTCTTATGTTTATGATGCAACTGAATTGATCAATCCATTTATTGCTTTAACTGTAATATGAAAGAAATATTACTTTATTTTTGTTTATGATTTATCTATTTATTTTCAGGAGGAAAAGATTATGGGTGCACTCAATTTTACAAGAAAGGGAAAGGGCTGTGAAAGGTCATCTAACGTTACTCAATGATTTACTCATGAGAGATGATGAGGAGAAATTTCTAAATTTTGTAAGATTGACAAAAGCAGAGTGTGTGGAATTACTTAGTTTAGTAAGGCCTTTGATAATAAAAAAGAATACAAATTTCAGAAAGGCAATAAGTGCTGGTTAAAAATTCTGCATACACGCAAACTTATGATTTCGTTTTGTGTTTGTGTGCTAATCAACAGTCTGTTTTTGCTTATTTTCTCCTTTCATCCATGTGTCTTTGATCTTGAAGATGGGCTCTCATCAATGCAGGCGCAACCTATCCTGACGCCCTAGGTAAGATATTTTTTTGCGCCCCTCCCTCCACAATTAGATTTTTTGTTTCCATTTTCCACCTCAATTGAACCCTTACCCAAAATCACCACTTCTTATGCGTTTTTTTGGCACTGAACAAGACTGTTACATTAATTCACACAGACAATCACAAATTACATATGCAAATACAAACAATATAAAGAATACTTAACAGGGAAAATCTAACCTGTGTTGCTGCTAGTACAACCATAATTATAATAGATAATTATATGTGAAACCCTTAGGGTCAGAATATTTATTTCATTAGGTACATAATAGGAATTATCAAAGAAAACCGATAATTTTGCAGAAGAGATAACAGTAATTCTAAAAGTCTACATAGAATATAGGGAAAAGTTAACAGAAAGAAGTTCTAAAGTTTACAATTTAATTTTTCTTAATTTCACCTTTGTGAAAGAAGTCATCAATTCGTTCAAGTTGATGTCTTTTGCCAAGTCTTTTTCAACTCTTAGAGTGGCTAGTCCTTGAAACCTTTTTTGCGTCATGGTGGATCGAATATAAGTTTTGATTAATTTTAATTTTGAAAAACTACGCTCACCACTAGCAGCAGACACAGGCAGAGTCAGCAAAATCCGTAAAGTCACGGACAAATTTGTGGCACAATCTTTAATGCCATTGCTTGTGATGAAGTTAAGAACATCTTCTGGATTTGGGTTCTTGGGTACTCTCGTAGCAGTGGCTTAAACTTCATTGCACATTTTGCAGCCTTCAATATCTTTAGCTTCATTGCTTAAGAGGAAATGTTGTAAATTCATGCAATCGTCCATCAGGGACTTTGTTATAGTGGCATTTACCTTGGATATGTTGTAGAGAAATCCGAATATAGAAGCAATATCGCCTAACTGTGAAATCTTTCATCCAGAGAAGAAATTGTAGTATCAAGAATGGCAAAATGGAAATTGACTTTAAAATGCTCTTGAGGGGATCTCAAAGGTTCATCATCTGCTTTGTAGTCAAACTGTTTTTTCTTCTTTTTCAGCAGAGTTGGCAGGGTTTCTGTTTCAAATGTTGGTTGAATGTTTAGCTCCTCTGACACTCCTCTGGCATCAACTAGAGTACTTCAAAAGCCATTGTCGCAACGTAACTTTTGTAAGTACAATTTAGTTTTGCTTAGTTGATCTTTGGCAGCAGCCAAATCAAATCATTTGGATTGTAACTGCTTACTTGTTATGTTGATTTCAAAAAGTATACTGTGCAATAAAAATACACTTACAACAAAATTGTATTTGTCAATGTTCTTTGCCAAACCTAAAGCTTACACTTGCGAGTTTTTACCTGTTGACCCATTTAAAGAGCAATCTTCAAAACTGTCCTTAAAGCGTTTTGCACATCACCCAGTTGATGTCAAAGAGGTGCGAGAGCATCTATTCGACTTTCCCATCTGGTTTCATTAAGGGGCTTGAGCGTAAAGCTAGTTACATGTTTTTTAAGAGTATTCCAACGTTGTGTTGAAGCAGAAAAATAACCATAGATTTCTTGAACCAAAGCAATGAGCTTTGTAGCCTTCAAGGTCACGCGGCTACTCTGAGAATACGCTGTGGCGGCCATGCCCCCTCCCTGCTTCCCAATCCCCGCACATGGCACAGTACTGACCGGCACCTCTTTGCCTTCTTCAGCGAACAACCAAGATTGTCGACTACTGTCGAGTGTCGTCTGTCACTCACGTTTCTCATGCAGTATGAATCCGCAAGTTGACCTGTAAAACGTAAATCAAGCTATTATTCATAAAGTTTTATTCTGAAATCATTTTTTCAAATTTTTTCATTTTTGCCGCCCTCCCCAGGTTGCCGCCTTAGGCAGCCACCTAGTTTGCCGAGCGGACGTGTCGCCCCTGGCTCTCATTCATCTCTGGCTCAACTCTGCTTCGAGACTAAAATAGAACTGAACTTATGTTGCATTTAATATAATGGTGGTAAAATTTGAAAAGAATGTCAATCTTTTAGCCATTTGGTAGCTTTGAAATTTGAATTTTTTCATAAAAAAGATGTGTTGTAAAAGGTTTAGGTTTTCCATTTATATGAAAAGCCTTTTTTATTTTCCTTGCTTGTGTATAATAGGTCTTGGCTACCCTTTTAAATAATAGAAAGAAGTAGGTTTGATATACTTTTCCTAAGTACCATCTACTCCTTAGCTTCTCTTTCGACACAAAGAAGACTTCAGTTGTTTTATTTGATTCTTGGTTGACACGCAGATGTTTGATTTGTAAAGCCTTTTCTTGGATGCGGTAAACACACTCACCTAATTAAGAGAAAGTCACAGCCAAGCCCAAACTAGAAAATTGCGGCCTGAAAAAACTTTCTGGCAAGAAAAACACTATATTTTAAATTGAATCTGGAATATTAAAAATCATCTCGGCCCATCTTTACACTATTCACTGGAAAGACTCATTTATGGGAGCCTCAAAAAAGAGCTTGAAATCCCTCAAAATCAGAATTGGATTGAAACAATACTTTTGAATTACCTTGGTCAAAAGCCTTTAGTCGGAAGTTTATAAGACTCTATTTTAAAAACACCAGAATGTTATATTTTAGCCTGCTTGTCTGTGACGAGTCATGTTCTGGCACTAGTGGGGAATTAAAACATCAGTTAGAGATGCGTAAAAGTTCAGGTGAAATTTGTTGCTTATTTTAATGGCATTTTGTGAATTCATGCTCAAAACGCCATCATCAATTGCCATATGCTGTGAAGTCAGTTTGTGGGTGGATGGGATGGTTTATGCCTTTAAGATATTTTACTCTCCTTTCTAAATAAAAAAAAAAAATACCTTCATTATGTATGTCAAGTGAAAATTTCTTTTCCTGGTATTTTCATAAAAAAAAACGAAAAAAGAACAAAACAAATTAGCCTTCTTAGATTTTGAAAAAAGCTCCCTCTCTTCTTTTCAACATTTCAGGTATTTGACACAAATCTATATTACACCAAAAATGGCCCTTTTGATGTCATCTCTGGATTAAAAAGATTGAAAAGCATAAAAACGGTACCATTAAAATTTAAATGATTGGAAAATTTTGACTGAATGTTTGCAATAAACCTTTCTGAATGCTATCCTTCCCTTTCAAAAAAAAAAAATAAAACGCATAAGCAACTTTCCAAAAATAAAAACGCATAAGCAACAATAAAAAAAGAGCTTTGAAAACAACTGTTAATTCAAACAATTTTTTTCATTAAAGTTTTCAGGAGCACAAATTGTTATTTACATGTATCTTAGCATGTCAAAAATAGTAGAAATGAAATCTGATACCTTCAATTGGCTTTGTAAAACTTTTAATGCCGTATACGTCTTTAAACACATGAGAACTAGGAAACTGTATTTTTCATGAAAAAGATAACCAAGTACCATTATGCACTTTTAACACTTAGTGGGTGTCAAGTTTGAAAATAAAAAACTTATGTGACAAATCAGAGGCAACGCTTTAGCGTCGCATATAGTAAAAGCCATACGGCTCCAATGTTTTATTATTACTTATTATTACTTTTTTTCCAGAGGCACTTCATATGGAAGGGGTTGCCGTATAAACTTCAAAGGGGGCTTATTCAATTTGACATCAAGAAACCTAGTGCCCCTTATTAAAGGTCAAATATGATTGGAAGGCAACTAACACCCGTTCCATGCCCACCATTTCCCCAAAGACATCCATTAAAAATTCTGAGATAGCCATTTTGTTCTACTTTGTTGATATCCAGATAAAAAAATATGTTTTTGAGGAGGACACTCCTCCAACAGCCCTCAGGGCAAGGGTTGTAAGTTACGCCCTAGGGGCATATAGGGTTTTTATAGAAAGCTTTGTCATAGAAACTTAAAAAAGGGCTCATTCGATTGGAAATTAAAGGGCTAGTGTCACTTTTAATAGTCAAAAGTGATTGGAGGGCAACTAACCCTTTCTCACGCCCAACTTTTCCCCAAACACATCGAATCAAAATTTTGAGATAGCCATTTTGTTCAACGTAGTTGAAAATTCCGAGAATTGGGTCTTTGAGGATCACAAACCCCCCACAGCCATTATGGCAAGGGTTGTAAGTTATGCCCTTGGGGCATATAATGTTTTTATAGAAATTGTTGTCGCAGAAACTTAAAAAAGGGCTCATTTGATTGGAAACTTAAATGGCTAGTGGCCTTTTTAATGTCGAAAGTGATTGGAAGGCAACTAACACCCTTTCTACACCCACCCTTTCCCCAACACATCCAATCAAAATTTTGAGATAGCTATTTTGCTCAGCGTAGTTGAAAGTTCTGGCAATTACATCTTTGAGCAGGACACTCTCCCCACAGTCTTCTGGGCAAGGGTTCTAAGTTGTGCCCTAGCAGCATATATGGCTCTTATGGAAGGAATGCTCGTATAAATTTAAGAAAGGGCTCATTTGATTGGAAATTGAAAGTCCTAGTTCTCTTTTTTAGCGTCAAAAGATATCGGAAGATAACCAGCCCCCCCCTCCCCATGCCCTTTTTTCCCAAATGCATCCGATAAAAATTTTGAGATAAGTATTTAGTTAAAACTAGTTCAAAGATCATGTAACAAAAACTTGGTGTTGACACAACCCCCCAGGGCCCGGGGGCAGGCGTTGTAAGTAATGCCCTGGAGGCATATATGGTAATAATATAATACAAAAACGTAGGCCAGAGCCTCTTACAAAATAGGAAAAAGACAATACAAAAATTTAGATAAATCTTCTGAAGTTACTGAAGTCATACAAACGACTCTTGTACATCTTGTCAAACGAGTTCTTGAAAAAGCTGATGGAGAGTACCAGGACGGTTTCTTCGGGTAGGGGGTTCCAGGTGTCAACGACTCGGTTTCGAAAGACCTATTTGCCTACATCTTTGTAAAACTTTGTAGAACGGTTTCATCGATTAATCTCTAAGACTATTCAAGATTAAACTTTACAAATTAATGGTTACTTTTATCAATGTTTGGCGTGAAAAGAACTGTGGGAATTTACATATGACAAACATCTTTGAAACTTTGTACAAACCAATAGAAAAAGCATCAACATTCCTATTTTCAGTTAGAAAAGACCTAGGATAGAGCCCAGAGGGCAAAACTGCTGTAATTTTGATGTCATTGAAATTTTAACGGTAAGAGTTAGTCAAGAAAGCTGTTTTTTTGGAATTCTCTTATTCTACTTTTATGTTCCTGTATGAAATAATTATGTCCACTCAGTTGTTTTCATTTCAGGGTTTTTATAGTGATTAATTAAAAACAAACGCTTTCCACAATATAAGTTAAAAAAAGTAAAGAACTCCATTAAACCAAAATGAAAAAAAATATCAAATAATATACCAAACATACAACTACCACAAATCAGTATCAATAAATAAATGAAACCCAAAACGAACCGAACTTGAAATAAATAAGAGAGGCAGACTCAAAACGAGCAGAAATTAATGTTAGTAGAGTTCCAAAACCCTATGCTTTCTAAAAGCCAGAATATAATCTGTACTTTACTGAAAAAAATTCAACTGAATATACATTGTCATTTTAATATACAAGTGCTGATATTTATTCCTTAAAATTTCAATCAATTTTTCATTTCTTAAAGTTATAAAAGTGAAAACATTTAAAAGAATTTTTTCTGTAAAGTACAAATTATTTTCTGGCTTTTAGGAAGCATAGGGGTTTTGAACCCTACTCATTTCCCCTCTGATAACTTTCGACTTATAAGAAAGGCACTAGTCCTCTCAATTTCAAATCTTAAACGCCCTTTTTGAAGCTTCTATGGCAAAACTTTCTATAAGAGTATTATATGCCCCAAGGGCATAACTTACTACCCTTGTCCTGAGGGCTGTTGGGGGAGGGAGGACTCTCATCCTCAAAGACGTAATTTCCAGGCAATTCAACTACGTTGAACAAAATGTCCATATCAAAATGTTGATCGGAAATTTTCGGGGGAAATAATGGGAGTGGGGGAGGGTTCCCTCCGATCACCTTCAACTACTAAAAAGGGTAATATCCCTCTCAATTTCCAATCGAATGAGCCCTCTTTGATGTTTTACGACAACGCTTTCTATAAAAACCTTATATGCCCCCAGGGCATAACCTACAACCCTCGCCCCGAAGGCTTTATGGGAGTGTCATCCTCAAATACGTAATTTTTGGACCTTTCAACTACACTGAACAAAATGCCAATCTAAAAATTTTGATTGGATGTGTTTGGGAATATGGTGGGCGCGTAAGGTGCGTTAGTTGCCCTCCAATCAATTTCGACTATTATAAAGGGCAACAGCCCTTTCAATTTCCAATCGAATGATCCCTTTTCGAACTTTATACAACAAGGCTTTCTATTAGAACATTATATGGCCACAGGACATAACTTACAACCCTTGCCCTGAGGGCTGTGGGGCTGTCATCCTCAAAGACCTAATTTCTAGAACTTTCAACTACGTTGAACAAAATGGCATTCTCAAAATTTTGATTGGATGTGTTTGGAAAAATGGTGGGCATGAGAGGGGGGTTAGTTCCCTTCCAATCACTTTCGACTATTAAAAAGGGCACTGGCCCTTTCAATTTCCTATCGTATGAAACCTTTTTGAAGTTTCTATGACAACGCGTTTTATAAAAACCTTATATGCCCCCAGTGTATATTTCACAGCTGTTGCCCTGAGGGGTATGGGGGAAGGGGAGGCTTGACCTCCTTAAAGACCTAATTTCCAGGACTTTCAACTACATTGAACAAAATGGCTATCTCAAAATTTTGATTGCATGTGTTTGGGGAAATGGTGGGCGTTAGATGGGAGTTAGTTGCCATCCAAACACTTGCGACTATTAAAAAGGGCACTACATCTTTCAATTTCCAATCGAATGAGCTCCTTTTAAAGTTTATACTACAACGCTTTCTATAAAACGTTTTATGTCCTCAGGGCATAGCTCACAACCCTGGCCCTGAGAGCTTTGGGGGGAGTATCATCCTCAAAGACATAGTTTCCAGACCTTTCAACTATGTTGAACAAAATGCCTATCTA
>JAPEVW010000854.1:0-32500 GCA_027921565.1 Artemia sinica
TAAGAGCTTGTTTAAGCTGCACGCATTGACAAGGAAAAAAGGAACGTGAAGCTGAGTGTAAATACTTTTTGAAAAGTACACAAGTTCTGCTATAATTCTAACCTGGGAACTATTAGTATCAAAATACTTCTTTTTATATGCTAAAAATTAAATTAACATAGTTAAAGTATTCAAAATACTTCCGATATGCGGTGAAAACTAAAAAAAAAAAATAAACGTAGCACTGGTGACTTCTTTTTGAAAGTCTCAAAAATGAAAGTGCATGTGCATCTATGAAAGTGCATATGCACTTTTTGAAAGTGCATCTATGGGAGCTTCACGTTTATCACGCTTGGCCTTTGATGCGGCACCGTCAAACCGAATATATTCACGGATTTCGCGAGAACGGTTGATGATTGTCCTTTTTGTGATGTCTACACTGGAGCAAAGAAGAAGATAGGTTGCGGGAGTACATTTACAGACTGCAAATTTGCAGGGATGGGAAGTCTTTTCACATTTGTAGTTCAAATGTCTTGGAGTTTATATTTTTGTCTGAGGTACGGCTGTATAAACATTTTCTGAGACCACACTGGCTAATTATGCCTAAACAAAAAATCGCAAAGAAGAGAGAAACAAGGACAGTAACAACCAGTGAATAACAGCAAAAAAAAAAACTATACAAATATTTTGGTTGAGACCTCCACTCAATCTTCATTAGTGCAGAATAATACATAAAGCGCAGATAGGACTCCAAAAGACGATATAAAAACCGAACCTCAAAATAAACACTGAAACTAAAATAAGGACCCTTTCGAAGTAACGATGAAAGGGTAACTGAATAAAAAAAAAATACTAAACTGAAATGCATTTCACAATTTCATTTTATGCAAAGCATTCTTAAAGGCTATTTGCTTGCCAAATCGTGTATTATCAAAGACTCTATTAGATTGCGGAGTATATTTTGTCGGACGAATATAAAAAACGAACGATCGGAATTAATAAGTTCATTGTAAATGGGGCTTAGAAAAGTTTTTCCAGTGTCTCTATCGAGGGCGACCTTTAGGTAAATGTGCTTTTGGATTTCAACTGCCTCCTTGAAAACTTGCATGAGACCTTTAACAAAGACAATAATGGAGATATTATCAAACAAAATGAAATGATATGGGTTGTAATATACATGTTAAGTCAAAGAGGAATCAAAAGTCTCAGGCCTTTGGTGTAGCCCCATGGCTTTGTTGACTGAGGACCTGTGTTCGATTACCTCTCCCCTAATTGCTGTTGGGTTATATCAATATAAAAACAGCCACAAGAACAGGGTATTCTATAAAAACCACTACCCGGAATGAAGCTGGTTTTGTCTTTGCTGCTGTTGAAAAAGCTCAGTATTGTATTTGAATTTTTGAAAGTGACATTAAGGTTATGTTCTTTTTTGGATTCTTTTCAGTATGTCATAAAATTTGGGAATATAAGGTAGAACTGTTCTACCCTTTTCAGTTTTTCACTCTATTTGGGAATATAGGGTGGAACTGTTCTACCCAATATTCCCAAATTGAACCCTCTGTGGTTTCTGAAGAAAGCGATTTTGGAGTCATTATTGATCGTCAACTTAAGTTCAGCATCCATGAAAAATTCATATCATCGTGTGCCCTCCAATCTCTCGGAATGATCAAAAGAACTATCTCCAGCAGAATCCCAAAAGTATTTATGACGCGGATGAAAATTTATTTATGAAAAGGCACTAGTTCGCACGTGCCTAGAGGTTGGAATGTCCCTGCGTCACCCTACTTCAAGAAGGACAAAGAAATACTAGAAAGAGTGCAACTGAGAGAAACCAAAATAATTGAAGGCCTCAAATAAATACCATACGAAGAGCGTTTATGTCATTTGAATCTTCCTATTTTCACATAACAGAGGAAACGTGGCGACATGATATAGCACAAAAAATTATTTTCAAAATATTTTTTCTTGTCTCCTCTCCCCCCCCCCCTGGAACGTTTTTTTGTGAATAGAGGGCATTCCATGAAAACCTTCAAGAAACACTCCTCAATCCGAAAAAGAAGACTTTTCTTCAGCCTGTAAGTAACAATTTGTGGAATCAACTCTCTAAAGATACAGTGGCTGCTGATTCGACGGGTGCATTCATGTGAAATTTCGACAAAGAATGGCTACAGCAAAAGTTCATATGATACTGGGAAGCTATTTAGTCCCCAACCCAAATGTAAAAAGTAACCACATCAAACAACTTACAGAGGTCATCGTGGAGGAAATCTTCAGATTCACTTCAAGCTCCGATTTAAGGTAATAGCATAACAGCAAGGTTCAGATACACCATAAGTACTTTTTTTTCGTTGCTTTATGAAACGATGAGTACTAAACACCAGTGATGCTTTTACAGTGCACATTGAGCCAGGAAACTACCAGGATGTGCTGCGTGTGTACAACATAAACTTATCTATGAGGTCACGTAAAGTGGTCACTGGTCAGGAGCGGCAATGAAGGTAGATGGGGATTACGTTTTTTGGGGCTCTAAATCGAACTGATAAAGCTCATGAGAAAACAAGATAATCATATAAATGACATATTGTAAGTGTTGGCAATGAGTTAAATTGTATATAAAGATTGTTTATGACTCATAACATTGTTATAAGTGGAACTATTGATGCAATTAGCCTTCTGACAAACAACTTAGCAAACTCTAGTGGCAATCCAAATTTTAAATTTTCCAAAAGTGAAAACCGTGGCTTAAAGACGGGGCTTAAGTATGTCTAGTAGATATACTGCATCGATGGAAGAATCCACCAGTGTGAAACCTTGTCCTCATTTAGGCCTCTTCAGACTAAGATAACCGAAAGAAAGCAGTTATGCGTTCACCAGATTTCCTGAAAGAAGCCATTTCAAATACTGATGAGATACTGACCACTTTAAAATACTGATGTCTCGCAACTTGTCTCTTGCTTCTTTTCAGACAGTTCGTGGTAATGAACTGTAAGTAATGAGCGACCCGGCTCAATAGTAACCGAAACTCTAAAAAACTCTAAAAGTGTGCTGTCCCCTCCTCAACGCCTCGCTCTTTACGCTGAAGTTTGACTCTTTCTCACAACTCTATTTTTTAAAACAATAAAAAAACTTTAGCGTAAAGAGCGAGGCGTTTGAGGAGGGGACATCCCCTTTCATATACGGAATAATTTCTGTTTGTTTTAAGTTTTAATGTCGCTCCTTACTTTCAGTTAAAAAAAAAACTTGTTTTTTTTTCATTTAATAGGATCGGAAGCGAGTCCGATTTGGGTTTTGTGCAAACGTAGCTTTTTCAACATTTCGTTTCAGAAACAGGGTTGCCGCCAAGGTTACGTTTCGTACCATTTTTGGTCCGTTTTAAATAAAACGGTACGTTTTACGTTACGGTCCTACAAACGTTACATTTTTTGTTACGTTTTTGAATTTATGTTACAATTATGTTACGCTTTTGAATAATGAGGAAGTTTCACATTTTCTGAGTAATCTATTTTTCCCCCCGTGGAAAAATCTGCTGTTCCCATTTTAATTACACTGACATGAGTATCGACAATTTTTCACATCGCGGTCATTTAATCTTATCAAGAAATCACTCAGTTATTAGGATGAGAAAATACCCACTTCGCTTACTTGCTTACTTGCATTGTAAGTTAAGATAACATTCTCTCTCATGAGCCTACGATTATCATTCGTTTAGTGACAAGTGATAATAGTCAGTTAGTCACCTCACCAACTTTCAATTTCATCGTTTGACTTTGAATCTTGTTCTGTTAACAGTCATACTCAAATTATATGGAGAAGGAACTAGTTTCATTATTTAATGCTAATGAAATGAAACAAAATATGATGAAAATATAAAAATTTAGAACCAAATTTGGGCTATATATTTGCACATTAGAGGGGGGGGGGGGTAAAGCATAGTATATATTAAATACGTAGCCTAACCTAGGTACTTTTCCCCCCTAAACCCCAAAAAACAATAGTTTAAAAAATACTGTAAACGCAATGACAAACCACGCTTTGCGATCCAATTCTCTACTGACTGATACCCGTTTGATTAGTTTCCTTTAGCATCTATCTTGCGTGTGTATCAGCTAATTGACTAGTACCGATGATATATGTATTATTCTTTCCGTAACAACCTCATCCCCCTTCTGATTGTTTTGACATAATGTCGGGTTATATACAAAAGTTGCTCTTTTTATATGGGATTATGAACAGCTGGTATTGACAAAATATATGAAACTGTAAAAATGAGCCATTTTTTGGTTATATTTAAGCATTGAGGAGAGAGTGGGTTAGTTGAGCCGGAATTTTCAATTTTATGCTAAATTTTTCCAAATATTATGGTCTCTTTTTTTGACATTATACCCCTCTCCCCCATCTGCGGTCCCATATATAACTGTGTAAACACATTTCATCGTTGTGGCGAATCTTGTGATGACATTCTTTCTTGTTCTTTCATATTGTAAAGTAAGAATCTTATTGGTCAATTTTTTTAAATATATTCCTAGGGCTATATCCCGGACCATCAGGGGGGTGGGTGTATTTTCGGAAAAGAGGCCATGATATTTGGAAATATTATAAAAATAATAATTTAATGGTACTGCTTGTGTGTTTAGAATGTTTTCTTCAGAAGAGGATAATCACTAGATATTTGGCTTAGAAAACGACAACTAGAGTAATGTCCATTTTTATGAAGAAGATAATAGTCTTGTATCTGTATAGGGTAGGTTTACAGTTTACTTAAAAACTGATTCATAGGGACCACGCAGGCTGGACTGGGGCCTAGCCCCCTGAAAACGTAAATTTATCGGCATTTCTTTATGAAATTATATGTTTTTTATTATCCCCCTTAATTTTCTTAATTAAATCACTTCCAGTTCATTTTTATTAACTCACTGATCTTTTTGTTCCATCTTCCTTTTATTTCTTTGTCACACAATTTTTTTTTTTAATTTGTGAACTATTTTTCAACCACATTTGAATTTTCTTTTACTTCCCACTTTTATCAGTATAGCACAACGGTAAGAGCACATCCTGAGGCTGTGTTAACTTATGTTGTAATCTTACATGAGATATTATATTTTTTTTTTAAATTGGAAGATTAAAAATTTGAAAATATTAAATATAAGTGAAAATTCGGGGCCTTAAATCGATTCGTTTCTGCATAATTTGATCTTTTTATTTGTATTCCTCAACTCATCAACTTTTTTCTGTTTATGCATTTAAATCCTAGATAAATTTGGTGTTTATGTTATGTAAAACACCCAATGCTTTTTGCGCCCCTCGTGTTCACTTATATTCATATATTCTTGAGAAAAAAAATTCTCTACTTTGTAGTTCATTTTGATAATGAGTTTTAATTTTTTTTATTGTGTGACCCCCTCCCCTAAAAATTCTTTGTACGTGCCTGGACTTGTGAGACCCATCAACACAGCTTTAGGGCAACATTCTTCTGGTTGAGTTGTGTGAACTCTTTTTTTCATTTCTGACTTTCTTTTGGTTGGGATTTACGAATCAAATTACAAACGGAAAAATGCTTATTATGCAAAATAACTGTTGTTTCGTATAGGAACTGAAGACAACGATTATAATACTTTTTGTTCGATAAAATAAAAGCCCACAGAGTGAAGCAAAAAGAAGAGGGCTAAATAGTACCAACTGAATAGCCCGCCTGCTGTGAATTAGAAGAAGAAGAATAAAAACAGAACAAAAACTCTCTCACTCGGAATTGCTTAAATCTTAATGTTCGAACGATAAGAATTTGAAGCTAGAGGAGGTGAGACTGAAACTGAGCCAATATAAAATATTAGATGGGAAGGGAGTGATTAAAATGATTTTTTGGGTTTTTTAAGAAGCTGGATTTATTAAGATCGTTTTTATTAAAATTTAAAAATAAAAAGAATCTAGTTGGTTTTCTTCTTTTCTTAAAAACTCAAGTGTCCTGTGTTTATTGATTTGCCTTTTATTTTGTACGTATTACTCATCAGCTTTTGGTTTAAAACACCTATAATGGCAATTAAAAACAACAAGATATGCAAATAGTAGCCTGGGTTTTTATACACGCATCGGGGGGGGGGTCTTTCTGTTGTGCAGGTAAACTGGAAGCAGCACTTGCAGTTGAATAAATAGGAATTTCCTGAAGGTAAAGAAGCATGAATTGTTATTATTGTATACTTTTTAGGCACCTTTTAAAATATGGAGGGAAGATTTAATGATATTACGTAAAAATATATTTTTCAAATTATACAGGCAAAAAATGTTCCATCCCCCCTGTAAGTACCGCTCTTGATAGCGAAATTAAGGCACTCTGCCTTGAAAAGAGACTCTCCTATCAAGAGTTACGTTTTTAAGAGTTGGACGTTACGAAATTTGTTTGCTCTGGCGGCAACCCTGTTCAGAAAGTTGGCATCAAATTTAAGACTTTAAAGTGAGGTTAGTTTGGTAGGCTCACTGCAAAGGTAAATCCATTGAAGTGTACTTAAGATTTGAACCATTGGTATACACTTAAGTATGTGCCGTTATAATAAGCTTATTATTTATATGTTTGTTTTCGATCAGGTCAGGAAGATTTACATGTAAGGTAGGCCTATGGGAAGGTAAAATTCGACTTTAGTTACTTTTTGCTATCTTGGAAAGGGTTGGGTTAGGAAAATGAAACTTTCAGGGATGGATCTACATTCTAAGGTATGTCCCGGGAAGGTAATTTGAAGTACTTACCTCCACTCCTCCCCCCTCTATATAATGGTAAATTACTGCACATTACTAGTTTGTTTTTAGCTCACATTTCATCCTATATTACTATCATAATTATAAATCACTGCTTACCTTACACAACTTCAGCTTTTAACCTTGTTCATTAAAATATATTCCAAAATCCTATTTTCATTTAACAGTCCATCCCTTCAACTTATTTACTATCTAGGCTGACATTGCTTATGGAACCCATTTGTCATGTCACAACTTTGCTTATCATAACCCCTTTAACAGTAGCATGCAGATGCCATGGGGTAAAAGACAACTCTGTGTTGATAAGCCATTTAAACTTTATTAATTAGGGAAAGGATTTGACAAGAGATAGACCAGTAAAAAAAAATCCAAATTGTTTTTAGAGGCCAAATTATGTTATGAGAAGATGTTTTTATTTTTATAGGTCCATGCGCTCATGAAGCTTTTTAAATATTTCTGAAGCACTAATTGATAGAGTGCTACAAACATCAGAATTGACTTTAGAAGACAAGTTATGTCATGGGAAGATGTTTTTTGAAATCCCCCTCCCCAAAAAAAAAAAAAAACTCAAAAATTTCTAAAATTCTACTTAAGAAGCTTTTTAAATATTTCTAAAGCACTAATAGATAGAGCGCTACAAATATCAGAATCAACTTCAGAGGACAAATTATGTTATGGGAAGATGTTTTTGAAATCCCCCTTTGCCCAAAACTCAAAATTTTACTTTAGAGGCTTTTTTAAATATTTCTAAAGTGCCAAGACATAGAGTGCTACAAACATCAGAATCGACTTTAGAGGACAATTTATGTCATGGGAAGATGTTTTTGAAATCCCCCTTCCCCCAAACTCAAAATTTTCTAGAATTCTACTCTAGAAGCTTTTTAAATATTTCCAAAGCACTAATAGATAGTGCCCTAAAAACATCAGAATCACTTTAGAGGCCAAATTAATTCTACAATAATTCCCCCTTCCCCCCAAAACTCAAATGTTTTTTTAAATCCCCCTTTGCCCCAAACTCAAAATTTTCCAAAATTCTACTTTAGAAGCTTTTTTAAATATTTCTAAAGCGCCAAGACAGATGGAGTGCTACAAAAATCAGAATCGACTTTAGAGGACAATTTATGTCATGGAAGATGTTTTTGAAATCCCCCTTTGCCTCAAACTCAAAATTTTCCAAAATTCTACTTTAGAAGCTTTTTAAATATTTCTAAAGCACTAAGACATAGAGCACTACAAACATCAGAATTGACTTTAGAGGACAAGTTATATCATGGGAAGATGTTTTTGAAATCCACCTTCCCCCCAAACTCAAAATTTTCAAAAATTCTACTTTAGAAGCTTTTAAGATATTTCTAAAGCACTAATTGATAGAGTGCTAAAAGCATCAGAATCAACTTCAGAGGACACGTTATATCACGGGAAGAGGTTTTTTAAATCCCCCTTCCCCAAAACTCAAAATTTTCTAAAATTCTACTTTAGAAGCTTTTTAAATATTTATAAAGCACTAATTGATAGAGGGCTACAAACATCAGAATTGACTTTAGAAGACAAGTTATGTGATGGGAAGATGTTTTTGAAATCCCCCTCCCAAAACTCAAAAATGTCCTAAAATTCTACTTAAGAAGCTTTTTAAATATTTCTAAAGCACTAATAGATAGTGCACTACAAATGTCAGAATCGACTTCAGAGGACAAATTTTGTTATGGGAAGATGTTTTTGAAATCCTCTTCCCCCCAAACTCAAAATTTCCAAAATTTTATGTTAGAAGCTTTTTTAAATATTTCTAAAGCACTAAGACATAGAGCACTGCAAACATCAGAATCAACTTTAGAGGACAAATTATGTTATGGGAAGGTGTTCTTGAAATCCCCCTTCCCCCCCCAAACTCAAAATTTTCCAAAATTCTACTTTAGAAGCTTTTTTAAAATATATCTAAAGTGCTAAGACATAGAGCACTACAAACATCAGAATCAACGTTAGAGGCCAAATTAATTCTACAATAATTCCCCCTTCCCCCCAAACTCAAAATTTTTTTCGACTCCCTCCCCTTTGCCCCCCACCCCCCGACCCCAAATTCTACTTTAGAAGCTTTTTTAAATATTTCTAAAGCGCTAAGACATAGAGCGCTACAAACATCAGAATCGACTTTAGAGGACAAGTTATGTCATGGGGAGATGTTTTTGAAATCCCCCTTTGCCCAAAACTCAAAATTTTCAAAAATTCTACTCTAGAAGCTTTTTAAATATTTCTAAGTGCACCAATAGATAGCGTGCTACAAGCATCAGAATCGCTTTAGAGGCCAAATTAATTCTACAATAATTCCCCTTCCCCCCAAACTCAAAATTTTTTCGAAATCCCCCTTTGCCCCAAACTCAAAAAATTTCCAAAAATTCCACTTTAGAAGCTTTTTTGGTGGAAGGGGGATTAATTGTACATTAATATTTCTAAAGCGCTAAGACATAGAGTGCTACAAAAATCAGAATCAACTTTAGAGGACAAGTTATGTCATGGGAAGATGTTTTTGAAATACCCATTGAAATTTTGACAAAACAACATTTTACCTTAATTTTCAGTTATCAGTTTCTTTTTCTCTGGCTTTAGTTCTGAAAACGCAATTTCAGTTATTTGAGCAGAATTTTAAAAAACGCCATATCAATGTTACAAGTTATGTCATGGGAAAGAATTAATTTGGCCACTAAAGTCGATGTTTTTAAAAATAAATGTTTTAAAAAGCTTCTAGAGTAGAATTTTAGAAAAATTTTGAAAGGGACCATTACCCATTGAAATTTTGACAAAACAACATTTTACCTTAATTTTCAGTTATCAGTTTGATCTTTTTCTCTGGCTTTAGTTCTGAAAATCATTTTGAGCAGAATTTTAAAGCCATATCAATGTTTTATTTCCAAAATTTAGGATATGTATTTGCATATATTTAAACCCTTATAAGTTGGGATTGAAAAAGCAAAGTTTTGAAGCTGAAAAAAATTTTGTTGTACTTCAAGTCGATTCTGATGTTTGTAGTGCTCTATGTCTTAGCGCTTTAGAAATATTTAAAAAAGCTTCTAAAGTAGAATTTTGGAAAATTTTGAGTTTGGGGCAAAGGGGGATTTTAAAAAAAAAAAATTGATTTTTGGGGGGAAGGGGGAATTATTGTAGAATTAATTTGGCCACTAAAGTCGATTCTGATGTTTTTAGCGTGCTATCTGTTAGTACTTTGGAAATATTTAAAAAGCTTCTAGAGTAGAATTTTAGAAAATTTTGAGTTTGGGGGGAGGGGGATTTCAAAACATCTTCCCATGACATAAATTATCCCTCTAAAGTCGATTCTGATGTTTGTAGCGTTCTATGTCTTAGCGCTTTAGAAATATTTAAAAAAACATCTAAAGTAGAATTTTGGAAAATTTTGAGTTTGGGGGGAAGGGAGATTTCAAGAACATCTTCCCATAACACAATTTGTCCTCTAAAGTTGATTCTGATGTTTGTTGCGCTCTATGTCTTAGCTCTTTAGAAATATTTAAAAAAGCCTCTAAAGTAAAATTTTTGTAAAATTTTGAGTTTGAGGGGAAGAGGGATTTCAAAAACATCTTCCCATAACATAATTTTTCCTCTGAAATCGATTCTGATATTTGTAGCACTCTTATCTATTAGTGCTTTAGAAATATTTAAAAAGCTTCTTTAAGTAGAATTTTAGAAATTTTTGAGTTTTGGGGAGGGGGATTTCAAAAACATCTTCCCATGACGTAACTTGTCTTCTAAAGTCAATTTTGATGTTTGTAGTGCTGTATCAATTAGTGCTTCAGAAATATTTAAAAAGCTTCATGAGCGCATGGACCTATAAAAATAAAAACATCTTCTCATAACATAATTTGTCCTCTAAAAACAATTTGGATTTTTTTTACTGGTCTATCTCTTGTCAAATCCTTTCCCTAATTAATAAAGTTTAAATGGCTTATCAACATAGAGTTGTCTTTTACCCCATGGCATCTGCATGCTACTGTTAAAGGGGTTATGATAAGCAAAGTTGTGACATCACAAACGGGTTCCATAAGCAATGTCAGCTAGATAGTAAATAAGTTGAAGGGATGGACTGTTAAATGAAAATAGGATTTTGGAATATATTTTAATGAACAAGGTTAAAAGCTGAAGTTGTGTAAGGTAAGCAGTGATTTATAATTATGATAGTAATATAGGATGAAATGTGAGCTAAAACAACTAGTAATGTGCAATAATTTACCATTATATAGAGGGGGGAGGAGTGGAGGTATGTAATTCAAAGTACCTTCCCAGGACATACCTTAGCATGTAGATCCATCCCTGAAAGTTTCATTTTCCTATCCCAACCCCTTTCCAAGATAGCAAAAAGTAACTAAAGTAGAATTTTACCAGGTCAAATTCTACTTTAGCTACTTTTGGCTGTCTTGAAAAGCATTAGGTTTTAGAAAATGAAACTTTCAGGGATGGGTCTACAGGCTAAAACATGCCCTGGGAAGGTATTTTGAAGTACCACCCTCTACTCCTTCTCTATCTAGAGGATCCTGAAATTTGCCTACACAATAGGAATAAACCAATGGAAATTTTGACAAAATCACATTTAGGCTACCTTAATTTTCAGTTTTCAGCTTCTTTTTCTCTGACTTTAGTTCTGAAAATATAATTCCTGTTATTTGAGTAGAATTTCAATCCATATCAATTTTTTTCAAAATTTAGGAAATGTACATACATAGCCTATCTTTAAAACCTTATAAAATTGGGACTGAGCAAAATTGTGAAGTTGAAAATAATTTTTGCTGTAGGCTACTCTATTTAAGCAGAAGATCTATCTTGCAAGGTTTCACTTTTATAACACAGATTTTTAATGTCAGGACCCTCTAGAGAGAGAAGGAATGGAGGTAGGTAGGATACTTCAAAATACCTTCCTGGGACATAGGCCTACTTTAGCTGGTAGATCCATTCATGAAAGTCCATTCTCCCTACCTAACTCCTTTCCATGATAGCCAAAAGTGGCTAAAGTAGCCACTTTTGGCTATCATGAATTCAGGGCAAAAAGGTAAATATTTAGCAGTTCATATTAATGACTTACAAATAAAGTAAACATACCTCTTGATGCCTTTGTTTTTATGCTCTTTCCCAATATAATAATCATTTTTGTTGCAAATGAATTGGTACTGTTCTATTAGCTGCAACCCACACAATAAATTGTACAGGGAAGATGCCAAAGAAACTAGTCAAAACTGGTTCTTTTAACAAGTGATTTTGTATGCTGAGATTGCAAACACTAATTTATCATTGTGTTACAATATTGAAACTTCAGTTTTTTTTTGGAGTTTAGGGGAGAAAAGGATACCGAGGCTAGGTTAGGTTATGTATTTAATATAGACTATGCTTTACCCCCGCAATCCCTGGATGTGCAAATATATAGCCAAAATTTCTTTCTAAGCTATTATGTTTTTATCATATTTTGTTTTATGCTGACTACCTATTTTTATGCTGACTAGTTTTTGGAGTTTAGGGGGGGGGGGGGGGAGGATACCTAGGCTAGGTTAGGTTATGTATTTAATATAGAGCTATGCTTTACCCCCCCCCCCCCCCCCCAATCCCTGGATGTGCAAATATATAGCCAAAATTTATTTCTAAACTATTATATTTTTATCATATTTGTTTTATGCTGACTACCTATTGCTCTGAAGTTGTGCACAAGTAGAGGGTGACAGAAACAAAATATCAAAGTGGAATGGAAACCCCAAGCTTTGTGAAGCCTGTCATTGGTCATGGTTTTAGTTTCAGCTGTGGTGTGACAGTGTAGGCCTAAAGTGGGCACAGTTAATGAAATTTGATTGTATATGGAATGCAAATTTGCTAAATGTTCAGCTCGGGGGGGGCATTGTGCTTGTATTATAAAAGAAAACAGTGCTTGTATCTAAATCAACCCCTCCCTGGTTTGGAAATTGGGAAAAATAACAGAAGTGATAAGCATTCAGAACCTCCCCATACAAGCTCCTTGGAGGAAGAGTAGACTGGCTACTACACTTCCAAGTTCTCTGCACTTGATCCTCAGCTTGAACAGGCTTTTGAAAAGGAACTCAACACAAAAGGCTCTCTGAGCCTACCATAAGTACAGGTTTTTGTAGTATCCATCTCCAGTGTTTGTGATGCCATCAATCATAGGCAGAGCAATAGCAATAGCACTGCCTAAGTAAAGAACAGTATTGGCACAATGTATTATTTATATTTTTGGTTCTTGGTCTTAGACCAGAGCACTTTGTATCAAAGGAGTTATGGTAGAAACTTTGGAAAATGGCTCATTTGATTGGAAATTGGAGTGGCTTGTGCCCTTTTTAATAGTCAAAAGTGATTGGAAGGCAATTATTCTAACACCCCTTCCACACCCACCATTTCCCAAACACATCCAATCAAAATTTTGAGATAGCCATTTTGTTCAGCATAGTTGATTTCCAGATAGAAATTATGTTTTAGGAGGACACTCCCCCACAGCCCTCAGGGCAAGGGTTTGTAAGTTATGCCCTGGGGGCATATAAGGTTTTTTTATAGAAAGCATTGTTTTGGAAACTTCAAAAAGGGCTCATTTGATTGGAAATTGAAATGGCTAGTGCCTGTTTTAATAGTCAAAAGTGATTGGAAGACAACTAACACCCCTTCCATGCCCACCATTTCTCCAAACACATCCAATCAAAATTTTGAGATAGCCATTTTGTTCAAAGTAGTTTAAAGCTCTGGAAAATATATCTCTGTGGATGACACTCCCCCCCCCCCACAGCCCTCATGGTAAGGGTTGTAAGTTATGCCCTGGGGGCATATAAGGTTTTTTATTGAAAGCTTTGCCATAGAAACTTGGAAAAGGGGCTCATTTGATTGGAAATTCAAAGGGCTAGTGCCCTTTTTAATAGTCAAAAGTGATTTGAGGGGGCAACTAACCTTCCTCTCATGCTCAGCTTTTCCCCTAAGACATCTAATCAAAATTTTTAGATAGCCATTTTGTTCAACATAGTTAAAAGTTTTAGAAAACTAGGTCTTTGAGGATGATAACCCCTCAGAGCCCTTGGGGCAAGGGTTTTAAGCTATGTCCTGGAGGCATATAAGGTTTTTATAGATAGTTATGTTGTAGAAACTTCAAAAAGGGCTCATTTGATTGGAAATTAGAAGAGCTTTATGCCCTTTTTAATAGTAAAAAGTGATTGGAGGATAAGTAACACCCTCTTACATCCACCATTTCCCCAAACACATCCAATCAAAATTTTGAGATAGCGATTTTTGTTTGACACAGTTAAAAGTCTGGCAATTATATTTCTGAGGATGACACTCCCCCCACAGCCCTCAGGGAAAGGGGTTGTAAGTTATGCCTTGGGGCATATCAGGTTTTGTTTTATAGAAAAGTGTTGTCATAGATACTTCAAAAAGGAATCATTCAATGAAAAATTGTAAAGGCTAGTGCCCTTTTTAATAGTCGAAAGGGATTGGATGGCAAGTAAAGCTTGTAGTTGATAGTTTTGGAAATTAGGCCTTTGAGGATGACAACCTCCCCTAGCCCTCAGGGCAAGGGTTGTAAGTTATGCCCTGGGGGTATATAAGGTTTTTTTATTGAAAGCATTGTTGTAGAAACTTCAAAAAGGGCTCATTTTGATTGGAAATTGAAAGGGCCAGTGTCTTTTTTAATAGTTGAAAGTGGTTGGAGAGCAATTAACGCCCCTCTCATGCCCACCATTTCCCCCAAACACATCCAATCAAAATTTTGAGATAGCCATTTTGTTTAACATAGTTGAAAGTTCTGGAAAATTAGGTCTTTGAGGATGACAACCCCCTCACAGCCCTCAGGGCAAGGGTTGTAATTTATGCCCCTTGGGCATATAAGGTGTTTAAAAGAAAGCATTGTTGTAGAAACTCAAAAAGGGCTCATTTAATTGGAAATTGAAAGGGCTAGTGCCATTTTTAATAGTCGAAAGTGATTGGAAAGCTTGACATTTTTATAGTTACATTGATGTGGGTACAACATATATTTTGTAAAATATGTATGTAAAATATGGTTAGATACAATTATTCTGAATATTATGAAGTAAGATTTGTTTTCTAATTTCACACTCCAATATACTTTACCCCCCCCCCCCCCCCCCCCCCCCCCTAATATGCAAATGTATAGCCCAAATTATATATTTCCCATCTATTCTATCACTTGTCTTTGTTGGGTCTCATGCTAAGCTGAAAGATACTAACCAAGAAACCGGTTCTACTTAGCTTCTATATAGGCTACATAGGCACTATAACATAGATGCTATAACAGACAAGTACCTAACCCTGTTCTGATTTTTGTGTCTTAAAAATTTGCCTAGGCTACTTGATAGGTCTATAGGCTTCCTATTGGAATTTGACAAAAAACAGCATTATACCTTAATTTTCAGGGGTTTTTTCTCTGGTTTTAGTTCTGAAAATATGATCCCTGTTATTTGAGTTAGATTTTAAGCTATATCAATGGGTTTTTTATATATATACATTTAGGAAAGTTGAAGCTAATTTTCCCAAATCCAATGAAAACTGAAAAATGAGCCATATAGGCTAGTAAAAGGCATAGTTATCGGACCTTTTCAACTATGCTGAACAAAATGGCTATTTTAGAATTTTGATCAGGCAATTTTGGGGGAAAAAGAGCATGGAAGGAGGCTAGTTGCCCTCCAATCTTTTTGGTCACTTAAAAATGGCACTAGAACTTATAATATCCATTTGAATGAGCCCCATCCGATATTCTAGGGCCATTGGGTGGATAGCCTACAATCAACCCTTGGAACAAAAAAAGCAAATAATCACACATTCATGATCTTTCTTCTGGCAAAAAATACAAAATTCCACGTTTTTGCAGATAGGAGCTTGAAACTCCCTACAGTAAGGCTCTCTGATACCCCAAATTTGATGGTGTTATTTTAAATAAGATTTTTTAGCTTTTAGGGGGTTGTTTCCCACATTTTTCAAAAATCAGTCAAATTTTTCTCAGGCTTGTAGCCTTTGATGGGTAACACTAAACTTTATGTATCGTATATTGGAATCATAGGCAGCGCGCTAGCACTGCCTAAGTAAAGAACTATGTGGGCACAATGTGTTTTTTTTCTCCAACCAGGCACTTCGTTTCAAAGGAGTTGTCGTAGAAACTTCGAAAAGGGCTCATTCGATTGGAAATTGGAGTGGCCAGTGCCCTTTTTAATAGTCGAAAGTGATTGGAGGGCAACTAGCCCCCCCCACGCCCATCATTCCCCCAAACACATCCAATCAAAATTTTGAGATAGCCATTTTGTTCAGCGTGTTAGTTGATTTCCAGATAGAAAATATGTTTTTGAGGAGGACACTCCCCCACAACCCTTGGAGCAAGGGTTTTAAGTTATTCCCTGAGGGCATATAAGAACAATGTTGGCACAATGTACTATTTTTTTTTCCTTTAGAGCAGGGCACTTCATATGGAAGGGGTCGTCGTAGAAACTTCAAAAGGGGCTCATTCGATTGGAAATTGAGAGTTCTAGTGCCGTTTTTAATAGTCGAAAGTGATTGGAGGGCAACTAGTCCACACCTTCCCACGCCCATCTAGTCCCCCTTCCCACGCCCATCATTCCCCCAAACACATCCAATCAAAATTTTGAGATAGCCATTTTGTTCAGCGTAATTGATTTCCAGATAGAAAATATGTTTTGGAGAAGGACACTCCCCCACAACCCTCAGGGCAAGGGTTTTAAGTTATGCCCTTGGGGTTGTAAGGTTTTTATAGAAGGCGTTGTCGAAGAAACTTCAAAACAGGCTCATTCAATTGGAAAATCGAAGGGCTAGTACCCTTTTTAATATTCGAAAGTGACTGGAGGGCAACTATCCCCCCCACACCCATCATTCCCCCAAACACATCCAACCAAAATTTTGAGATAGCCATGTTGTTCAGCGCAATTGATTTCCAGATAGAAAATATGTTTTTGAGAAGGACACTCCCCCACAACCCTCAGGGCAAGGGTTTTAAGTTATGCCCTGGGGGCATATAAGGTTTTTATAGAAGGCGTTGTCGTAGAAACTTCAAAAAATGGCTCATTTGATTGGAAATTCAAAGGGCTAGTGCCCTTTTTAATAGTCGAAAGTGATTGAAGGGCAACTACCTCCCCCCGCCACGCCCTTCATTTCCCCAAACACATCCAACCAAAATTTCGAGATAGCCATTTTGTTCAGTGTAGTTGATTTCCAGATAGAAAATATGTTTTTGAGGAGGACACTCCCCCAGAGCCCTCAGGGCAAGGGTTTTAAAATTATGCCCTGGGGGCATATAAGGTTTTAAAAGAAGGTGTTGTCGTATAAACTTCAAAAAAAATGCCTCATTCGATTGGAAATTCAAAGGGCTAGTGCCCTTTTTAATAGTCGAGAGTGATTGGAGGGCTACTAGCCCCCCCCCCACGCCCATCATTCCCCTAAACATATCCAATAAAAATTTTGAGATAGCCATTTTATGCAGCATAGTTGATTTCAAGATAGAAAATATATTTTTGAGGAGGACAATCCCCCACAACCCTCAGGGCAAGGATTATAAGTTATGCCCTGGGGCATATAAGGTTTTTATTGAAATCTTTGTCGTAGAAACTTGAAAAAGGGCTCATTCGATTTGAAATTCAAAGGGCTAGTATCCTTTTTAATAGTTGAAAGTGATTTGAGGGCAACTAATCCCCTTCTCATGCCCACCTTTTCCCCAAACACATCCATCAAAATTTTTAGATAGCTATTTTATTCAACGTAGTTGAAAGTTTTGGAAATTAGGTCCTTAAGGATGACAACCCTCCCCCCACAGCCCTCAGGGCAAGGGTTGTAAGTTATGCCCTGGGGCATATAAAGTTTTTATTGAGGGCGATGTCATAGAAACTTCAAAAGGGCTCATTCAATTGGAAATTGAAAGGGCTAGTGCCTTTTTAATAGTTGAAAGTGATTGGATAGCGACTAACGCCCCTCTCACGCCCACAATTTTCCCAAACATATCGAATTAAAAATTTTGAGATATCCCTTTTGTTCAACGTAGTTGAAAGTTCTGGAAATTAGGTCTTTTAGGATGATAACCCCCTCAGAGCCCTCAGTGCAAGGGTTGTAAGTTATGCCCTGGGGCATATAAAAGTTTTTATTGAAAGCGTTGTCGTAGAAATTTCAAAAGGACTCATTCAATTGGAAATTGAAAGGGCTAGTGCCTTTTTTAATAGTTGAGAGTGATTGGATAGCGGCTAACTCTCACGCCCACCATTTTCCCAAACACATCGAATTAAAATTTTGACATATCCGTTTTGTTCAACGTAGTTGAACGTTCTAGAAGTTAGGTCTTGTAGGATGATAACCCCCTCAGAGTTCCCAGTGCAAGGGTAGAGTTATGTGATGGGAAGATGTTTTTGAAATCCCCCTCCCCAAAACTCAAAAATGTCTAAAATTCTACTTAAGAAGCTTTTTAAATATTTCTAAAGCACTAATAGATAGTGCACTACAAATATCAGAATCGACTTCAGAGGACAAATTTTGTTATGGGAAGATGTTTTTGAAATCCTCTTCCCCCCAAACTCAAAATTTCCAAAATTTTATGTTAGAAGCTTTTTTAAATATTTCTAAAGCACTAAGACATAGAGCACTGCAAACATCAGAATCAACTTTAGAGGACAAATTATGTTATGGGAAGGTGTTTCTTGAAATCCCCCTTCCCCCCCCCAAAATTTTCCAAAATTCTACTTTAGAAGCTTTTTTAAATATATCTAAAGTGCTAAGACATAGAGCACTACAAACATCAGAATCAACGTTAGAGGCCAAATTAATTCTACAATAATTCCCCCTTCCCCCCAAACTCAAAATTTCCAAAATTCTACTTTAGAAGCTTTTTTAAATATTTCTAAAGCGCTAAGACATAGAGCGCTACAAACATCAGAATCGACTTTAGAGGACAAGTTATGTCATGGGGAGATGTTTTTGAAATCCCCCTTTGCCCAAAACTCAAAATTTTCAAAATTCTACTCTAGAAGCTTTTTAAATATTTCTAAGGCACCAATAGATAGCGTGCTACAAGCATCAGAATCGCTTTAGAGGCCAAATTAATTCTACAATAATTCCCCCTTCCCCCCAAACTCAAAATTTTTTTCGAAATCCCCCTTTGCCCCAAACTCAAAAATTTCCAAAATTCCACTTTAGAAGCTTTTTTAAATATTTCTAAAGCGCTAAGACATAGAGTGCTACAACATCAGAATCAACTTTAGAGGACAAGTTATGTCATGGGAAGATGTTTTTTGAAATACCCATTGAAATTTTGACAAAACAACATTTTACCTTAATTTTTCAGTTATCAGTTTCTTTTTCTCTGGCTTTAGTTCTGAAAACGCAATTTCAGTTATTTGAGCAGAATTTTAAGCCATATCAATGTTACAAGTTATGTCATGGGAAGATGTTTTAAAAATACCCATTACCATTGAAATTTTGACAAAACAACATTTTACCTTAATTTTCAGTTATCAGTTTCTTTTTCTCTGGCTTTAGTTCTGAAAATCATTTGAGCAGAATTTCAAGCCATATCAATGTTTTATTTCCAAAATTTAGGATATGTATTTGCATATATTTAAAACCTTATAAGTTGGGATTGAGCAAAGTTTTGAAGCTGAAATAATTTTGTTGTACTTCAAGTCGATTCTGATGTTTGTAGTGCTCTATGTCTTAGCGCTTTAGAAATATTTAAAAAAAGCTTCTAAAGTAGAATTTTGGAAAATTTTGAGTTTGGGGCAAAGGGGGATTTTTAAAAAAATTTGAGTTTGGGGGGAAGGGGGAATTATTGTACAATTGATTTGGCCTCTAAAGTCGATTCTGATGTTTTTAGCATGCTATCTATTAGTGCTTTGGAAATATCGAAGAAGCTTCTAGAGTAAAATTCTAGAAAATTTTGAGTTTGGGGGAAGGGGGATTTCAAAAAACATCTCCCCATGACATAACTTGTCCTCTAAAGTGGATTCTGATGTTTGTAGCACTCTAATGTCTTGACGCTTTACAAATATTTAAAAAAGCTTCTGAAGTAGAATTTCGGAAAATTTTGAGTTTGGGATGAAGGAGGATTTCAAAAAATTTTGAGTTTGGGGGGAAGGGAGAATTATTGTAGAATTAATTTGGCCTCTAAAGTCAATTCTGATGTTTTTTAGCATGCTATCTATTAGTGCTTTGGAAATATTTAAAAAGCTTCTAGAGTAGAATTTTAAAAAAATTTGAGTTTGTGGGGAAGGGGGATTTCAAAAACATCTTCCCATGACATAACTTGTCCTCTAAAGTCGATTCTGATGTTTGTAGTGCTCCATGTCTTAGCGCTTTAGAAATATTTAAAAAAAGCTTCTAAAGTAGAATTTTGGAAAATTTTGAGTTTGGGGCAAAGGGGGATTTAAAAAAAAAAAAATTGATTTTGGGGGGAAGGGGGAATTATTGTAGAATTAATTTGGCCACTAAAGTCGATTCTGATGTTTTTAGCGTGCTATCTTTTAGTACTTTGGAAATATTTAAAAAGCTTCTAGAGTAGAATTTTAGAAAATTTTGAGTTTGGGGGGAAGGGGATTTCAAAAACATCTTCCCATGACATAAATTGTCCTCTAAAGTCGATTCTGATGTTTGTAGCGCTCTATGTCTTAGCGCTTTAGAAATATTTAAAAAAAAACATCTAAAGTAGAATTTTGGAAAATTTTGAGTTTTGGGGGGAAGGGGGATTTCAAAAAACATCTCCCCATGACATAACTTGTCCTCTAAAGTGGATTCTGATGTTTGTAGCACTCTATGTCTTGACGCTTTAGAAATATTTAAAAAAGCTTCTAAAGTAGAATTTTGGAAAATTTTGAGTTTGGGATGAAGGGGGATTTCAAAAAATTTTGAGTTTGGGGGGAAGGGAGAATTATTGTAGAATTAATTTGGCCTCTAAAGTCGATTCTGATGTTTTTAGCACGCTATCTATTAGTGCTTTGGAAATATTTAAAAAGCTTCTAGAGTAGAATTTTAAAAAATTTGAATTTGTGGGGAAGGGGGATTTCAAAAACATCTTCCCATGACATAACTTGTCCTCTAAAGTTGATTCTGATGTTTGTAGTGCTCTATGTCTTAGCGCTTTAGAAATATTTAAAAAAGCTTCTAAAGTAGAATTTTGGAAATTTTGAGTTTGGGGCAAAGGGGGATTTAAAAAAAAAATTGATTTTGGGGGGAAGGGGGGAATTATTGTAGAATTAATTTGGCCACTAAAGTCGATTCTGATGTTTTTAGCGTGCTATCTGTTAGTACTTTGGAAATATTTAAAAAGCTTCTAGAGTAGAATTTTAGAAAATTTTGAGTTTGGGGGGAGGGGGATTTCAAAAACATCTTCCCATGACATAAATTATCCCTCTAAAGTCGATTCTGATGTTTGTAGCGTTCTATGTCTTAGCGCTTTAGAAATATTTAAAAAAACATCTAAAGTAGAATTTTGGAAAATTTTGAGTTTGGGGGAAGGGAGATTTCAAGAACATCTTCCCATAACACAATTTGTCCTCTAAAGTTGATTCTGATGTTTGTTGCGCTCTATGTCTTAGCTCTTTAGAAATATTTAAAAAAGCCTCTAAAGTAAAATTTTGTAAAATTTTGAGTTTGAGGGGAAGGGGGATTTCAAAAAACATCTTCCCATAACATAATTTTTCCTCTGAAATCGATTCTGATATTTGTAGCACTCTATCTATTAGTGCTTTAGAAATATTTAAAAAGCTTCTTAAGTAGAATTTTAGAAATTTTTGAGTTTTGGGGAGGGGGATTTCAAAAACATCTTCCCATGACGTAACTTGTCTTCTAAAGTCAATTTTGATGTTTGTAGCGCTGTATCAATTAGTGCTTCAGAAATATTTAAAAAGCTTCATGAGCGCATGGACCTATAAAAATAAAAACATCTTCTCATAACATAATTTGTCCTCTAAAAACAATTTGGATTTTTTTTACTGGTCTATCTCTTGTCAAATCCTTTCCCTAATTAATAAAGTTTAAATGGCTTATCAACATAGAGTTGTCTTTTACCCCATGGCATCTGCATGCTACTGTTAAAGGGGTTATGATAAGCAAAGTTGTGACATCACAAACGGGTTCATAAGCAATGTCAGCTAGATAGTAAATAAGTTGAAGGGATGGACTGTTAAATGAAAATAGGATTTTGGAATATATTTTAATGAACAAGGTTAAAAGCTGAAGTTGTGTAAGGTAAGCAGTGATTTATAATTATGATAGTAATATAGGATGAAATGTGAGCTAAAACAACTAGTAATGTGCAGTAATTTACCATTATATAGAGGGGGGAGGAGTGGAGGTATGTACTTCAAAGTACCTTCCCAGGACATACCTTAGCATGTAGATCCATCCCTGAAAGTTTCATTTTCCTATCCCAACCCCTTTCCAAGATAGCAAAAAGTAACTAAAGTAGAATTTTACCAGGTCAAATTCTACTTTAGCTACTTTTGGCTGTCTTGAAAAGGCATTAGGTTAGGAAAATGAAACTTTCAGGGATGGGTCTACAGGCTAAAACATGCCCTGGGAAGGTATTTTGAAGTACCACCCTCTACTCCTTCTCTATCTAGAGGATCCTGAAATTTGCCTACACAATAGGAATAAACCAATGGAAATTTGACAAAATCACATTTAGGCTACCTTAATTTTCAGTTTTCAGCTTCTTTTTCTCTGACTTTAGTTCTGAAAATATAATTCCTGTTATTTGAGTAGAATTTCAATCCATATCAATTTTTTTCAAAATTTAGGAAATGTACATACATAGCCTATCTTTAAAACCTTATAAAATTGGGACTGAGCAAAATTGTGAAGTTGAAAATAATTTTGCTGTAGGCTACTCTATTTAAGCAGAAGATCTATCTTGCAAGGTTTCACTTTTATAACACAAATTTTTAAATGTCAGGACCCTCTAGAGAGAGAAGGAATGGAGGTAGGTAGGATACTTCAAAATACCTTCCTGGGACATAGGCCTACTTTAGCTGGTAGATCCATTCATGAAAGTTCCATTCTCCCTACCTAACTCCTTTCCATGATAGCCAAAAGTGGCTAAAGTAGCCACTTTTGGCTATCATGAATTCAGGGCAAAAAGGTAAATATTTAGCAGTTCATATTAATGACTTACAAATAAAGTAAAAAATAAACATACCTCTTGATGCCTTTGTTTATGCTCTTTCCCAATATAATAATCATTTTTGTTGCAAATGAATTGGTACTGTTCTATTAGCTGCAACCACACAATAAATTGTACAGGGAAGATGCCAAAGAAACTAGTCAAACTGGTTCTTTTAACAGTGATTTTGTATGCTGAGAATTGCAAACACTAATTTATCATTGTGTTACAATATTGAAACTTCAGTTTTTTGGAGTTTAGGGGAGAAAAGGATACCGAGGCTAGGTTAGGTTATGTATTTAATATAGACTATGCTTTACCCCCCAATCCCTGGATGTGCAAATATATAGCCAAAATTCTTTCTAAGCTATTATGTTTTTATCATATTTTGTTTTATGCTGACTACCTATTTTATGCTGACTAGTTTTTGGAGTTTAGGGGGGGGGAGGATACCTAGGCTAGGTTAGGTTATGTATTTAATATAGACTATGCTTTACCCCCCCCCCCCCCCCCCCCCCCCAATCCCTGGATGTGCAAATATATAGCCAAAATTTATTTCTAAACTATTATATTTTTATCATATTTGTTTTATGCTGACTACCTATTGCTCTGAAGTTGTGCACAAGTAGAGGGTGACAGAAACAAAATATCAAAGTGGAATGGAAACCCCAAGCTTTGTGAAGCCTGTCATTGGTCATGGTTTTAGTTTCAGCTGTGGTGTGACAGTGGTAGGCCTAAAGTGGGCACAGTTAATGAAATTTGATTGTATATGGAATGCAAATTTGCTAAATGTTCAGCTCAGCATTGTGCTTGTATTATAAAAGAAAACAGTGCTTGTATCTAAATCAACCCCTCCCTGGTTTGGAAATTGTGAAAAATAACAGAAGTGATAAGCATTCAGAACCTCCCCATACAAGCTCCTTGGAGGAAGAGTAGACTGGCTACTACACTTCCAAGTTCTCTGCACTTGATCCTCAGCTTGAACAGGCTTTGAAAAGGAACTCAACAAAAGGCTCTCTGAGCCTACCATAAGTACAGGTTTTGTAGTATCCATCTCCAGTGTTTGTGATGCCATCAATCATAGGCAGAGCAATAGCAATAGCACTGCCTAAGTAAAGAACAGTATTGGCACAATGTATTATTTATTTTTGGTTCTTGGTCTTAGACCAGAGCACTTTGTATCAAAGGAGTTATGGTAGAAACTTTGAAAATGGCTCATTTGATTGGAAATTGGAGTGGCTTGTGCCCTTTTTAATAGTCAAAAGTGATTGGAAGGCAACTAACACCCCTTCCACACCCACCATTTCCCCAAACACATCCAATCAAAATTTTTGAGATAGCCATTTTGTTCAGCATAGTTGATTTCCAGATAGAAATTATGTTTTAGGAGGACACTCCCCCACAGCCCTCAGGGCAAGGGTTGTAAGTTATGCCCTGGGGGCATATAAGGTTTTTTTTTATAGAAAGCATTGTTTTGGAAACTTCAAAAAGGGCTCATTTGATTGGAAATTGAAATGGCTAGTGCCTGTTTTAATAGTCAAAAGTGATTGGAAGACAACTAACACCCCTTCCATGCCCACCATTCTCCAAACACATCCAATCAAAATTTTGAGATAGCCATTTTGTTCAAAGTAGTTTAAAGCTCTGGAAAATATATCTCTGTGGATGACACTCCCCCCCCCCCCCCCCCCAGCCCTCATGGTAAGGGTTGTAAGTTATGCCCTGGGGGCATATAAGGTTTTTATTGAAAGCTTTGCCATAGAAACTTGAAAAAGGGCTCATTTGATTGGAAATTCAAAGGGCTAGTGCCCTTTTTAATAGTCAAAAGTGATTTGAGGGCAACTAACCTTCCTCTCATGCTCAGCTTTTCCCCTAAGACATCTAATCAAAATTTTTAGATAGCCATTTTGTTCAACATGTTAAAAGTTTTAGAAACTAGGTCTTTGAGGATGATAACCCCCTCAGAGCCCTTGGGGCAAGGGTTTTTAAGCTATGTCCTGGAGGCATATAAGGTTTTTATAGATAGTTATGTTGTAGAAACTTCAAAAAGGGCTCATTTGATTGGAAATTAGAAGAGCTTGTGCCCTATTTAATAGTAAAAAGTGATTGGAGGATAAGTAACACCCCTCTTACATCCACCATTTCCCCAAACACATCCAATCAAAATTTTGAGATAGCGATTTTGTTTTGACACAGTTAAAAAGTCTGGCAATTATATTTCTGAGGATGACACTCCCCCCACAGCCCTCAGGGAAAGGGTTGTAAGTTATGCCTTGGGGGCATATCAGGTTTTGTTTTATAGAAAGTGTTGTCATAGATACTTCAAAAAGGAATCATTCAATTGAAAATTGTAAAGGCTAGTGCCCTTTTTAATAGTCGAAAGGGATTGGATGGCAAGTAAAGCTTGTAGTTGATAGTTTTGGAAATTAGGCCTTTGAGGATGACAACCTCCCCTAGCCCTCAGGGCAAGGGTTGTAAGTTATGCCCTGGGGTATATAAGGTTTTTATTTTGAAGCATTGTTTGTAGTCTTCCTTAAAACTTCAAAAGGGCTCATTTGATTGGGAAATTTGAAAGGGCCAGTGTCTTTTTTAATAGTTGAAAGTGGTTGGAGAGCAATTAACGCCCCTCTCATGCCCACCATTTCCCCAAACACATCCAATCAAAATTTTGAGATAGCCATTTTGTTTAACATAGTTGAAAGTTCTGGAAATTAGGTCTTTGAGGATGACAACCCCCTCACAGCCCTCAGGGCAAGGGTTGTAATTTTATGCCCTTGGGCATATAAGGTGTTTAAAGAAAGCATTGTTGTAGAAACTCAAAAAGGGCTCATTTAATTGGAAATTGAAAGGGCTAGTGCCATTTTTAATAGTCGAAAGTGATTGGAAAGCTTGACATTTTTATAGTTAACATTGATGTGGGTACAACATATTATTTTGTAAAATATGTATGTAAAATATGTTAGATACAATTATTCTGAATATTATGAAGTAAGATTTGTTTTCTAATTTCACACTCCATATACTTTACCCCCCCCCCCCTAATATGCAAATGTATAGCCCAAATTATATATTTCCCATCTATTCTATCACTTGTCTTTGTTGGTCTCATGCTAAGCTGAAAGATACTAACCAAGAAAACCGGTTCTACTTAGCTTCTATATAGGCTACATAGGCACTATAACATAGATGCTATAACAGACAAGTACCTAACCCTGTTCTGATTTTTGTGTCTTAAAAATTTGCCTAGGCTACTTGATAGGTCTATAGGCTTCCTATTGGAATTTTGACAAAACAGCATTATACCTTAATTTTCAGGGTTTTTTTTTTCTCTGGTTTTAGTTCTGAAAATATGATCCCTGTTATTTGAGTTAGATTTTAAGCTATATCAATGGGTTTTTATATATATATACATTTAGGAAAGTTGAAGCTAATTTTCCCAAATCCAATGAAAACTGAAAAATGAGCCATATAGGCTAGTAAAAGGCATAGTTATCGGACCTTTTCAACTATGCTGAACAAAAATGGCTATTTTAGAATTTTGATCAGGCAATTTTGGGGGAAAAAGAGCATGGAAGGGAGGCTAGTTGCCCTCCAATCTTTTTGGTCACTTAAAAATGGCACTAGAACTTATAATATCCATTTGAATGAGCCCCATCCCGATATTCTAGGGCCATTGGTTGGATAGCCTACAATCAACCCTTGGAACAATGTTTCAAAAAAAGCAAATAATCACACATTCATGATCTTTCTTCTGGCAAAAAATACAAAATTCCACGTTTTTGCAGATCAGATAGGAGCTTGAACAATCACCCTTGAACAAAAAAAAGCAAATCCCTACAGTAAGGCTCTCTGATACCCCAAATTTTGATGGTGTTATTTTAAATAAGATTTTTTAGCTTTTAGGGGGTGTTTCCCACATTTTTCAAAAATCAGTCAAATTTTCTCAGGCTTGTAGCCTTTGATGGGTAACACTAAACTTTATGTATCGTATATTTGGAATCATAGGCAGCGCGCTAGCACTGCCTAAGTAAAGAACTATGTGGGCACAATGTGTTTTTTTTCTCCAACCAGGCACTTCGTTTCAAAGGAGTTGTCGTAGAAACTTCGAAAAGGGCTCATTCGATTGGAAATTGGAGTGGCCAGTGCCCTTTTTAATAGTCGAAAGTGATTGGAGGGCAACTAGCCCCCCCCCCCCCCCCCACGCCCACCATTCCCCCAAACACATCCAATCAAAATTTTGAGATAGCCATTTTGTTCAGCGTAGTTGATTTCCAGATAGAAAATATGTTTTTGAGGAGGACACTCCCCCACAACCCTTGGGCAAGGGTTTTAATATGTTTTTTAGTTATTCCCTGAGGGCATATAAGAACAATGTTGGCACAATGTACTATTTTTTTTTCCTTTAGAGCAGGGCACTTCATATGGAAGGGGTCGTCGTAGAAACTTCAAAAGGGGCTCATTCGATTGGAAATTGAGAGTTCTAGTGCCGTTTTTTAATAGTCGAAAGTGATTGGAGGGCAACTAGCCCACCCTTCCCACGCCATCATTCCCCCAAACACATCCAATCAAAATTTTGAGATAGCCATTTTGTTCAGCGTAATTGATTTCCAGATAGAAAATATGTTTTGGAAGGACACTCCCCCACAACCCTCAGGGCAAGGGTTTTTAAGTTATGCCCTTGGGGTTGTAAGGTTTTTATAGAAGGCGTTGTCGAAGAAAAACTTCAAAACAGGCTCATTCAATTGGAAAATCGAAGGGCTAGTACCCTTTTTAATATTCGAAAGTGATTGGAGGGCAACTATCCCCCCCACACCCATCATTCCCCCAAACACATCCAACCAAAATTTTGAGATAGCCATGTTGTTTCAGCGCAATTGATTTCCAGATAGAAAATATGTTTTTTGAGAAGGACACTCCCCCACAACCCTCAGGGCAAGGGTTTTAAGTTATGCCCTGGGGGCATATAAGGTTTTTAGAAGAAGGCGTTGTCGTAGAAACTTCAAAAAATGGCTCATTTGATTGGAAATTCAAAGGGCTAGTGCCCTTTTTAATAGTCGAAAGTGATTGAAGGGCAACTACCTCCCCCCGCCACGCCCACCCCATCATTTCCCCAAACACATCCAAACCAAAATTTCGAGATAGCCATTTTGTTCAGTGTAGTTGATTTCCAGATAGAAAATATGTTTTTGAGGAGGACACTCCCCCAGAGCCCTCAGGGCAAGGGTTTTAAATTATGCCCTGGGGGCATATAAGGTTTTAAAAGAAGGTGTTGTCGTATAAACTTCAAAAAAGCTCATTCGATTGGAAATTCAAAGGGCTAGTGCCCTTTTTAATATAGTCGAGAGTGATTGGAGGGCTACTAGCCCCCCCCCCCCCACGCCCATCATTCCCCTAAACATATCCAATAAAAATTTTGAGATAGCCATTTTATGCAGCATAGTTGATTTCAAGATAGAAAATATATTTTTGAGGAGGACAATCCCCCACAAACCCTCAGGGCAAGGATTATAAGTTATGCCCTGGGGCATATAAGGTTTTTATTGAAATCTTTGTCGTAGAAACTTGAAAAAAGGGCTCATTCGATTTGAAATTCAAAGGGCTAGTATCCTTTTTAATAGTTGAAAGTGATTTGAGGGCAACTAATCCCCTTCTCATGCCCACCTTTTCCCCAAACACATCCAATCAAAATTTTTAGATAGCTATTTTATTCAACGTAGTTGAAAGTTTTGGAAATTAGGTCCTTAAGGATGACAACCCTCCCCCACAGCCCTCAGGGCAAGGGTTGTAAGTTATGCCCTGGGGGCATATAAAGTTTTTATTGAGGGCGATGTCATAGAAACTTCAAAGGGGCTCATTCAATTGGAAATTGAAAGGGCTAGTGCCTTTTAAATAGTTGAAAGTGATTGGATAGCGACTAACGCCCCTCTCACGCCCACAATTTTCCCAAACACATCGAATTAAAATTTTGAGATATCCCTTTTGTTCAACGTAGTTGAAAGTTCTGGAAATTAGGTCTTTTAGGATGATAACCCCTCAGAGCCCTCAGTGCAAGGGTTGTAAGTTATGCCCTGGGGCATATAAAGTTTTTATTGAAAGCGTTGTCGTAGAAACTTCAAAAGGACTCATTCAATTGGAAATTGAAAGGGCTAGTGCCTTTTTTAATAGTTGAGAGTGATTGGATAGCGGCTAACTCTCACGCCCACCATTTTCCCAAACACATCGAATTAAAATTTTGACATATCCGTTTTGTTCAACGTAGTTGAACGTTCTAGAAGTTAGGTCTTGTAGGATGATAACCCCCTCAGAGTTCCCAGTGCAAGGGTTGTAAGTTACGCCCTGGGGGGCATATAAGGTTTGTATAGAAATTTGTTGTATAAATCATAGGCAGCGTGATCGCGCTGCCTAAGTAAAGAACGGGGGCACTCGAGAACGAGGCAAGAAACGGGGACTAAGTAAAGAGGAGGACACTCTCCCACAAACCTCAGGGCAAGGGTTTTAAGTTATGCCCTGGGGGCATATAAGAATGATGTTGGCACAATGTATTATTTATTAATTTTTTCCTTTAGAGCCGGGTACTTCGTATCGAAGAAGTTGTCGTAGAAACTTCGAAAAGCGCTTATTCAATTGGAAATTGGAGTGGCTTATGCCCTTTTTAATAGTCGAAAGTAATTGGAAGGCGACTAACACCCCTTCCACGCCCACTATGTCCCGAAACACATCCAATCAAAATTTTGAGATAGCCATTTTGTTCAGCATAGTTGATTTGCAGATAGCAATTATGTTCTTGAGGACAGTCCCCCACAGTCCTTAGGGTAAGGGTTAAAAGTTATGCCCTGGGGGCATATAAGGTTTTTTATAGAAGGCGTTGTCGTAGAAACTTTTAAAAAGGCTCATTCGATTGGAAATTCAAAGGGCTAGTGCCCTTTTTTAATAGTCGAAAGTGATTAGAGGGCAACTAACCCGCCTCTCACGCCCACCTTTTCCTCAAACACATCTAATCAAAACTTTGGGATAGCCATTTTATTCAACGTAGTTTTAACTTCTGGAAATTAGGTCTTTGAGGATGACAACCCTCCCCCCCACAGCCCTCAGGGCAACGGTTATAAATTATGCCCAGGGGCATATAAGATTTTTATATAACAATTTGTCATAGAAACTTCAAAATGGGCTCATTCGATTTGAAATTGAAATGGCTAGTGCCCTTTTTAATAGTCGAAAGTGATTGGAAAGCAACTAACTCCCCTTCCACGCCCATCATTTCCCCAAGCACATCCAATAAAGATTTGAGGTAGCCATTTTGTTCCACGCAGTTCAAAGTTCAGGAAATTATACCTTTGAGCAGGACACTCCTCCCACAGTCTTCAGGGCAAGGGTTATAAGTTATGCCCTGGGGGCATATAAGGTTTTTATTGAAATCTTTGTCGTAGAAACTTGAAAAAGGACTCATTCGATTGGAAACTCAAAGGGCTAGTTTCCTTTTTAATTGTCGAAAGTGATTTGTAGGCAACTATCCCCCCTCTCATGCCCATCTTTTCTCCAAACACATCCAGTCAATATTTTAGATAGCCATATTATTCAACGTTGTTGAAAGTTTCGGAAATTAGGTCTTTAAGGATGACAACCCCTCCCCCCCACAGCCCACAGGCCAAGGGTTGTAAGTTATGCCCTGGGGGCGTATAAGTTTTTATTGAAAGCGTAGAAACTTCAAAAGTAATCATTCAACTGGAAATTGAAAGGGCTAGTGCCTTTTTTAATAGTTGGAAGTGATTGAAGAGCGACTAACGCCCCTCTCACGCCCACCATTTCCCCAAACACATCCAATCAAAATTTTGAGATATCCATTTTGTTCAACGTAGTTGAAAGTTCTTGAAATTAGGTCTTTTAGGATGATAACCCCCTCAGAGCCCTCAGTGCAAGGGTTGTAAGTTTTGCCCTGGGGGCATATAAAGTTTATATAGAAAGTTGTTATAGACATTTCAAAAAAGGGCTCATTTGATTGGAAATTGAAATTGCCCTTTTTAGTAGTCGAAAGTGAGCGAAGAGTAATTAAACCCCCCTCTTTTACGCCCACCATTTCCCAAAAACATTCAATCAAAGATTAGAGATAGCCATTTTGTTCAACGTAGTTGAAACTTCTGGAAATTATGTATTTCAGGATGACAAACCCCCCAGAGCCCCAAGGGCAAAGGTTGTAAGTTCTGCCCTGGGGGCATATAAGGTTTTTATAGATAGAGTTGTCGTAAAAACTTCAAAAAGGGCTCATTCAATTCGAAATTGAGAGGGCTAGTGCCCTTTGTAATAGTCAAAAGGGATTGGAGGGTAACTAACCCCCCTCTCACGCCCACCATTCCTCCAAACACATCCAATCAAAATTTTCAGATAGCCATTTTGTGTTCATAGTAGTAGAAAGTTCTGGAAATTAGGTCTTTGAGAATGAGACCCCCCTCCCCAGCACTCAGGGCAAGGGTTTTAAGTTATGCCCTGGGGGCATATAAGATTTTAATTGAAAGCTTTGTCGTAGAAACTTCAAAAGGGTTCTTTTGATTGGAAATTGAGGCCATTTTTAATAGTTGAAAGCGATTGGAGAGCAAATACCGGCCCTCTCACGCCCACCATTTCCCCAAACACATCCAATCAAAATTTTGAGATAGCAATGTTTTTTAACGTAGTTGAAAGTTCTGGAAATTCGGTCTTAGAGGATGACAACCACCCTAACAGACCTTCGGGTAAGGGTTGTAATTTATGCCCTGGGGGCATATTAGGTGTTTATAGAAAGCGTTGTCGTTTCCAAAAGGGCCCATTCAATTGGAAATCGAAAGGCCTAGTGCCCTTTTTAATAGTCGAAAGTGATTGGAAAGCTTGACATTTTTATAGTAAAGATCGAAGTGGGTATAATGTATTATTTTTTGTTGTTGTTGTTGTTTAGACCAGGGGACTTCGTATCAAAGGAGTTGTCGTGGGAACTTCGAAAAGGGCTCGTTCGATTGAAAATAGAAAGGGCTGATGCCCTTTTTAATATTCAAAAGTGATTTGAAGGCAACTAATCCCCCTTTCACTCCCACCCTCCCATTTCTGCTCTTAAAATTTAACCAAATCAAAATAGCGTAAGTGTATCCAAGCTATCAAAGAAAGTAAACAGATTTTTTTGCGAATGGTATCAAGTTTTCCATTTCAGGTCAACTAGAGGAGGTATGAAACTAAATTAAACAGCACTACTTGTGTCCAGATTTTTAAAAGGGTGTATGTTGTTAAAAATTGCTGAAAATTTTTCTCCAGCATACAAATAGCAGGCCAAACTATAAAGTCTTAAAAAACGAAAAGATTTAAAGTATTATTTTCTTTTTCCCTGAAAAGACTATGTCAATATAAAACGAACAGAAATTAATTAAAAAAAACTTTTTCCACAAAATAAGTACTTCAAAGAAAAGTAAAGAACTCCATTAAACAAAAAATGAGCAAAAATAAAATCAAATAATCCACCAAGCGTGAAACTACCACAAATCAGCATCGATAAATAAATGAAACCCAAAACGAACAGAAATTACAATAATTAACCGAGTCAAACTCAAAACGAGCAGAAATTAACATAAGTTGGGCGCAAAACCCCTATGCCTTCCCAAGGCCAGAACAAAATTTGCA